>JAXGGA010009358.1:0-51745 GCA_038373865.1 Uloborus plumipes
GTTTTATCATTTGCAATATTTTTTTAAAAAAATTTGAAAAAATCTAAAAAAAATCAAAAATTTCAAAACTTTAGGCCTAATGCGCAGTACTAAAGATACCGTCGCAAAAGTGAAATATTTCACAGAATTGTTACTTAGCCTCATTCACAGTAAATGAAAGGTACCCGTTTACGAAAATCAAAAATTCATTTTTTTCGCTCCACCCTAATGGGCACCTCTGCTTGTCAATACCCTACTTTAGTAACTAACCCATTTACAATATGTTATTCTTATCAAGTTGTATGAAATTCATCTAGGCCCGATTTAAGTTGAGGCAAGTGGGGCATTTGCTTAGAGCCCTCTATTTGAAGGCCCCAAACCCGTGTTTATTTATTATCCTACAATGTGGTGTTTGTTTTTAAATATGAACGTATCTGCAACGTTTCACGTTGCTATTTGTGGATTATTGAACAATGACGAATTGCTAGTTATTTTCATTTTCAACCGCGGTGGCCACGTGGTTCCTTTTTCATATTTTACTCGGAGCCGTCCACCGAGTGGGTGTCCGGTGTTCCACCCATGCGGACGCCCATCGGCACCTGCTTCTTCGTAGTTCAGGTCCTCGGACTTTGCCCTCCTAGTAGTGGCTCAACATGTCCTATACAGTATACACACACACCATCGCTTACATCCACATACATGTGTGTAGACATATACACATGTCTACACACACACACACACACACACACACACACACACACACACACACACACACACACACACACACACATCTATCGCAGTTCGTGATTGCAAAAAACAAAATTTGAATTCAAGATGTTAAAATTCTCATCTAATAAATGCACCTTATTCTGTAGAAATGTCGGTCTTGTAGTAACCTTAATTTTCGCCACTTCTGAATGGAAAACCTTCTACGTTCCAGGTATTTTAGTCCCTGACAACTTATAATAATAACAATAATGAAAGACAGGAAAGAGAAACTTCACATGTGGACATTTTTGCCTCAAAACTTCGAAAATTAAGTTGAGCTTGAATTGATGTTAGAATTTAAAAAAAAAAATGTTAGGCACGAAATTTCCAATACAAATGAAAACATTAAGAAAATATAGCAGAAAAAATGATAGCTGTTAACAGTTTAAAATGTAGAAGTATGGAAGTTTGGAAATGAAATCGTGAATATTTTCAAATTTAATTGCTTTGGCTGGTAAACTTTCATCAAGTCTTACGGGACTTATTCATGAAAACAGAAAAGTTTTAAGTCAAATGCTTTATAAAAGCTGTTGGTGCAATTGCACTATTATCACAGAAACAAAATCAAAAGATTCAATAAACATGTTTGCATTCCTTGCCAAATTAAGTGAATATACTTTTAGGAGATAAACTTTTCAAATTATCTCTGAATTGTCGTTTGGTTTGACGTATTTGAAAGCATAACAACACGAATTATCAGCTTGAACGTTTCAATCAGTTTTCAGAAAAGGCAGTGCTGTAATATGCTGGTTACTTTTACACACACACACACACACACACGTTGGAGCTAAAATTATTACTTAATTCGTCCGTCATAGCATTGATTTGCTGTTGTCCGTTGTGTAAAGAGTTTCGTTGTTCTTTGCCGTTTAACAATGAATGGCGCAAAGAGATAAAAGGAAACCACATTGGCTGATTTAAGAGAAAATGTTTTGCGATACAAAACTCTATTCATATTCTTAAACGAGTACGTCAATTTAACTAAGTGATAAGAAATGTGATAAAGGTCTACGTGTAATCTTTTTCTTCCGATAACATTGGAACTCGTTCAATCCAATTACTATCTTCATTTGCTTTTGCTTACTTCAACAATCTTTAACAAGATGGATAATAAAAAGTTTTAAAGATTTATGTAACACTACATTCTGGGGAATATGCTTCGCACAGCACGTGATTCAAAACGGCTGGATGAGGCCTTGAAGATAGCTCTTATTTTGTATCCTGACCACGAGCCGAGAAACCCGTGATCCAGCACCTCCAGTGGTACTGATTCGGAATGAAAACTTGGATTATTTTCTCATCACGTCAGATTTATTGTACACCAATCACAATACGTATACACGGTCCAACCAAACCAGTGGCTTTCCAGTTTCGAGTCAAACATATTACCAATCAGGCCCCCACGTTCAATTATCCGTTCTGCACTGCACAACAGCATTTTTAAAAAATAAAATGCCGTTTAATTTCTTTTTCTTCGACTTAAACAGTCTATATCATCTGCAGTGCCGGATTAGCCATGTAGAATTTTCAAATATTTTTGACTCCGAGTTTAAGGGAGAAACTCTCATAAAACAGAAAAGAAAAAAGTTAATAGTGCGCTTCAGGATTGCTGGCATTCGTAATTGAACGAGTCCACTTCAAAATCAATTGAAACCAAAAGAAGCGAATCTTGCCAGTGTTAGGCGTTCGCGAAACAAGTCTTTTTGGTGAAGCCTTTTTTCCTATTAACTACTTAACTACGATAAATACATTTTCACTGAAAACTCGTGAAAAACCGTTCGTTCACCTTAGCGACACATCCTTACTTGAAAGAGAAGTTTTAATTTCAAATGACAGGGACTTGTCATTTCGGGGGGAGGGGGATCTAGAGAGGGGATAATTGCTCCCTACTCCCTGGATTTTGCAAATATACTATGTAACAATGCATTTGTGTATGCAGATTTTTCTTTTTCGTACATAACTTTTTCTTCAACTTTTTGAAATTATTTTACATTTAACATTTTCATACATAACATGTATAAAAACGTATTGCATAAATTTCTTTTAATACGCATTAATACAGTTGTAGGTTTTAGAAAAAACTATTATTTAAGTCTGCTGTTCCTGTTTCTTCGAGTATTTTGACCTTTAAGGGGCATTGTTTTGCTGCTCTTCGAACTTTTTTTTTTTTTTTTAAAAAGAGTTTTTTTAGACCTTTTAGTTTTTGTGTCATCAATGAAATCTGAGTTCTACATATGGGGATGGAGCAAAAGAATTTAAAGCTCAGATTTTTCCAATTTCGTGTCAGCGTTCGTTTTTATGATTCAGTGTATAGGAATACTAGAACAACTGCACTCAAAGGAGGATCTGGTTTTGGTGGGGGTAATTTGTAATTTACAGGAAAGGGGGGTCAAAGGGCAATCAATGTTCGGGCTCAAGAAAATGGTCTGAGGTGAATTCTTCCGAACATAAGTCCCCAAAATAAGTATTAGGCTATAGGTGGCTTATGAGGGAAGAGGGTATGAACCCTATGATTCCCCTCCCACGGGATCTATGCTTAGCCGTATCCCCGTATTATATTAATCCGTTTACGCTCCCATACGGCTCAATCAAGTGCATGCGACACTGTTGGTACGTAGCCTACGAGGAGTAACAGAGAGAAAGAAAGTTTAATACAGGCCATTGATCTTGATATAAATGTTTGGTGCTGCCATCTATTAATGAACGACCTTATTGTAAGATGGCTAGAGGAATGTATTATGTGTTATATGTAGCAGTAGTATATTAAAAATAAATACAGTGGTGTAGTCTTTCATAAAAGTAGGGATCGCTTGCAAATACGAGCATAAGTTTATAAAGTCAGAAAGTGGGGTACGTTTTCTTTAAAATTTTTAAAAGGGGGGGGGGGAGACGCTTGAGTATTAAAAAAAATAGGGGAGGTTATCAGACCAGTCATTTTGAATTTTTCCATGGGGGCAGCAAAGGTTGCATACTCAGTGTAAATTATACAATAAACAGCAAAAACCCCTCCTACTTACGAGAATAATACATTAATTTCCCAAAGCCAGGGGAACAATTAACCCGTCCTTATCTTCCCTAAATGATGGGCTTGAAACTTGAACACTGTTACAATTTTCATTAAGTATATGCCCCTTTGCTCCCACCATCCGCCCCCCTCCCCGGTGGAAAAAATCAAAATGACTCGTCTGTTCACTGCGTCAGTATCAGTTTTTTTTTTTTTTTTTCCAAAGAAGTCAATGAAATTTGATTTAAGTAAATGTTATGCACATACTTTTTACAGAGAAAATGGCTAATACATGTGTTGATTCGGAAATTTTTAAACTTTATTCGGAAAAGAACAAGTTTTAAAACAAATTTTAAGGCAAACCTTAAAAAACACTTAGGAAGCAGTTATTTATTATAGCCAGAGGGGTGCCGAAAAATATCTTTATTTAATGAATATACTAAGTAACCTAATCATCAAGCTTTTGTGACATTTTCATAACCCCACGGAGAAAGCGAATTAGAAAACGGTCAAAACTGAGTTTGAGTGTGGTAAATTAAAGTTTTTTCAATTAATGGTTCAATTAATGGCCAAGTTTAAGATGTTTCAATTTTTGAAACATGCTTTCTGCTTTCTTTTCGAATTTCTATTCTCTTTAAAAAAATTTATATATTTCTGTCAATCTTTTCATATTTTTTATTTCTACTTAATATCATAGATAATAACATAAAAAAATCCTATTATAAAAAATTATACCACAATAAACAAGCAATCAAAAAGTAAATTTGTCTATGCAGTAAAAATGCATATTTGTAATCTTAAAAATAAAAGATAAAGTTAAAAAAAGTTAAATGTAATAATAAAATGCATATTTTTAAAAATGATTATGGATGATTTTTTTAATCCAACACTTTATTATTTATAGCCCATTTTGATTAAAATAAAACTGAAAAAAAAGCAACAATAATTAATTTGTCAAATTTACAAATTTAACTTTCAATGTCTCTAAAGAAGATGTTTTGTGAACTTTTGCAGTTTAGCAAAAATACGTATATTGTCTTTCTGAAAAAAAAAAAAAAAAAAAAAGAACCTTAACTGTACTAATTGTGAAAAGTTGAAAACTTGAAAATTTTGGATCCAGAATAAGACCTTTCCCCTACATTTTGTTATTAACCTGGATTTTCACGACCCATGGTTGTTAATGAGTGTTAGACAGGCAATCTACACTGTTAAGTCAAATATCATGCATCGTTCCTTATCAGAACCGGATTTAGACTTGACGGGGCCCTAAGCTGATTCAGGTATGGGGTCCCCTAAAAGATTAAAGGATTTTTTTTTCTTTTCTGTGTGTTTTTATCTTTTCCTCCCCCTCACTATGTATGTTTTACTAGTACGTAACCCCTTGTTTTGTCTTTTAAAAATCTTTTATGTGCCCCTGCTGTCTTTCCTTTTTGCCCAGCTTTTGTGTTTCAGGGATATCAGGAAAGTGATGTAGGGACCCCAATTAATTACAGGGGGCCCGATGGTTTCTCCCCCGGGAATTTTTTTCAAACATTTATAAAATTCTGTAATTTGAGGCCCTATGAGGATTAGTTGGTACAACCAAAATTTTTAAGAAGAAAATAAGCAACGAAAATTATTTTATTGTTTTATACTCTTCTGCAAATTAAGACTAAACAAAATAAAAATTTCTTGCGATCGCAGTTATTGATTTTTCCCAATTTCAAGCCTAATTTAAGCTTTTATTGCACAAGTGGTTTGAATTATCTGAAGTTTCATATCTCTAGGGTTCGGATTTCTGAGATTTCCCTGCAGTTAGTTAGTGATAATTCCTGTAGTCCACCAAAAACATAATACTGAAAGTAAATGTAAAATGATCAATGCTTTAAATCAAATGGAGTAGAGATTTAAAAAATAGGTACCGAGAGAGCAACCTCCTGGCCATTCGGACAGTTCATAGATAATACATTTGATAAGAAATAAAATCGAATCAATTTTGAAGTTAGTGTAGAGCAGTGGTTCCCAAAGTGGTCCACAGGAACCCCCAGGGGTGCCCCGGAGTTTGCAAGGGGTCCATATAAAAGAAAGAAAGAATTGGGGCCCACGAGATACAAATAGAAGTCCACGGGTTGGTATCAGTAGCAAAAAATCTGAGCAATAGCTTGCATCATTCACTACAATTTGTAATAAATACTAGAAACAAAATTCGTAATCATACTAAACACTGTAAATTATTTGCGCAGCTGTATGATGAAAATGGTGAGAACTTTATTTAATCAATAATTTTTTAAGTATACTGGATGTTAAAAGAATCATGTTTGATAAGGTTTCTACTATTATTATTTTAAAAACTTTTTGACACTGATGTCTGAGTGGATTATCAATCTTTATGGTGGCATTGAAGAATCGAAATTTTACAAGAAGATTTGATTGGAATAAGCCCTAAGGAAGAACTTAAGGTAGAGTTTAGGAAAGGGTATCAATATTTCTGCCTCCAGAAAGACATATCTATAACCTATCCTACCTTAGGAATATCGCAAGAAAATTTTTGTAAGCTCTTACATCTTCATACCTCGTTGAAACAAATTACACTTCAGGCGCCAATTTTCTTAAAATTAAAAACAGACTGGCCGCCCTTGATCGGGGAGATGAAAAGTTATGTCTCACAAATCTAAAGCCAAATGCTAAAAATTTACTGTTGATACACTTAATTCCCTCTCCCCACTAAAAAGTCTTCTTTTATTTCCTTGTACACCTATTCTATATAAGAAGATGTGTATCTGATATAAGTTTTGTGCCATTATTATTATGAAAATATAAATAAAACTATTGCGCGTTTTTCTCTTCATCTGTTTTTTTTAATTAAATCTTTTACTCTGCAGTAAAACTGTCAAACTGAATTTAAAAAGAAACTTTCAGACATTTAAGGCGTTTTTCATTGTTTAAAAAAGAAAAAAGAAACAGCTATACTGATAGATAAATTTCTGATTCATCTTGTTATATTTACATATATCTTACTTTCATCTGGTTGTTTTGGAACATTATAATGGAACTAAACCATCTAACTCGCAGTTTTAGAATCTTCAGCTCTATTATTTCAGTGCCTGACTAGTTTTGGAATGACCCCTAGGAAAGGGGTCCACAAGAAACTGGAAAACTCAGCAATGGGTCCACAGAATAAACAAGCTCGGGAACACCTGGTGTATAGAGCAATTAAAACTATTTGAAGCACTTCATTTGCACTTTCCATGCTCTGAAATTTTAATACTTGATTGTATAGCTTTACAGAATTGTTCTAACTTTGGAAGAATGTATATTTTAAGTAAAAAAAAAAAAAACCAAGCTGCAGACTTCTTATTACAACTTTTTTTTCCCTTCAATTACAAGTAATGCAGAAAACGAAAAGAATAGAAGTAGTTCAATCTTTTCCCTCTGTCCTAAACATTTTGATAGTATGTTGTAAAATAGGATAAAGGAAAGCAATAACGAAAGAACTTCCAAAATATTGAATTCTCAATTAAATACAGTCAGACGTGACACATGTGAGTCACAAAAAATTATCTCAAGCAGTGGCGGATTTACCATATCGCAAAAGCGAAGGGCCCCAATGCCACAAAGGCTTTAAATGAAAATCCATAAGGCTCCTGAAAAATAGTTTACGTAATTCTATTCAGCACTAAGGGCCCCCAAACCTGTAAATTCCTATCTGGTCTCAAGCAATTTTGTTACCAAAACGCGGAAACCAAGATTTTACCATTTTGGCTCCAAATGCAACAAGGAGATGAACTCGACTCATTTTGGCATCTCCCCTCCCCACCTGCATTTGTCATAAATTTTAAAATTCAAGGTTCATAACAATTTTTTTTCCAATTTTCAAGATATACTTGAACATGATTTTTTTTCCCGAGTAATTTAATTATTTCAGGAACAAAACATGCAATGTTTTGGCAGTTGGGGCCCCCAACAAAACGAGCCCAAAGCTACAGCTCGCTCAGCTTGTAAATACAACCCTATATATATATATATATATATATATATATATATATGTATAATTTTTAATATAATACATAGTTAATAGGCCATGGTAATGTAGACACAAGCACTGATTTCTCATTTCAGAAAATTTTTCATACTTATTTAGAGTGCGAAACAGATTTAGCAGCGGCGTATTTCTCGTGTCGCATCTGCGAGGGGCCATCCCCCTAAAAGGTGATATCCTCCACATCCTTTTTGGGGCCCATGATTGTAAGAAGAGTTCTATCCCCCAAAGAACTCCCGCTTTCGAGTACTTGAAAATTAATGTTCATACAGAGAAACTTTTTGCAGGTCTGAAGCCCCCAAAAAAGCGTGGGCTGTTACCTGAATTTCTCACATTTTCAACAACTTGAAACTGAACTATAATTTTATCACTATAATAATATTACTTTTTTTATTTTAAAATGTTAACAGAAAATTTTCATGGTGCCCTTGCTAAATTTCAAAACGATTGAAACAACTTTGTAGAAACATATTTTTTTAATTATTTTAAGATACAATTTTTAAAAACTCATTGGCGATGAGGGCCCCCTTTGAAGCTGTAGCCCCAAGCTGCAGCTTGCTCGATTTGTACGTATATCCAGCCCTGTCCCCTATATATCCCTCAAAATCCGTCCAGTATAGTTTTATTGTTTTGCATTTATCCTACACGTTCCTGAATTACTCCGGAAATTAAAAAAATAATAAATAAATGAATTAATGCAAAAGTAAATATTTATTAACAAGCAAGTGTAAATATTTTACGAACTAACCTCAGTTCAATGGTTAAGATTGCACAATATGAACTTTAAAAGAAGCTTCTTAAACATTCTACTTGACACCAGTAACACACCAATTGTCGACCCATACCCACTGATTGAAGTAACTATAGTCGAGAATTTTGCCATAGAAAACTATTTTATTATTATAATTTAAACATTGTTGAAATTGATTACATTAAAGAAATAATTGTGCAACAAAAATACGATTTTATTTTTCCTATACAATGAAAGTACAAATTTATTTAAGAAGCTGCTTTTTTTTACTACACAAACACTGCTTATGAAGTGAATAATGAATTTAAAAATGATTTAATATTGCAAAATAAGAATAGAAACAATAAGCTAATTTGAGACAACGATCTATGAATTAGGCTTATTACCAATCATGGTAAACGTTTATTAACACTATGATTGTATAATTGTTCGTAAGCGTTTTAATTAAATATAAGGCTCAAAATGAAATTTAAAAAAAAAACATCTCCACTTGCCTTAAGATAAATTGTTCCCTTGCTGGTCTACAGCTAAATATGATTCCAAATAATTTTCTTTCTCCTTAACAATCCAAAGAACGCTTCGGCCGAAGCTAACACACTCCCTTCTGATTCTCAGGGCTTCGTCTCTTTTAATGTGATGACTCTTGCAACTCTACATAAAATAGTCCTTCTACTTCGCGAAGGTCACTTTAATACCCAAAAAAAAACATATCAATAGAGTCCATTTTAAGTAGTTCTCTCATTGTACAAATAACTAACGCTCCCCAACCACCCACCACTCCATGTGACTAAAATTTGATGGAACAGAAACTCCACCCATTCATTAATTTAAGCTATCTATACTAAGAGAACATCTTCAAATACAGCCTTCCTCTCAAAACAAACTCCTTTTCTCCAGACAAACTACAACAACAAAAAAAGTTTCTATCGCGTATTATTATTAAAATAAGTTGTTTTCGTGATTTTTCGTGTTGTTAAGCAAACTATTCTCCTTGGACCTTGAGGAGACATATTCACGATTAATATTCTGATGGAAGTTATTTTTTAGGAGTTCCACACTTTTTTCTCTGGAAAAAGCACATCAAGTGATCCTTCATCTTTCTGTTGATGAGATAGGAATAAAATGACATCTTACTTTTAAGGACAGATTCCGAAAATCATTTCTCTGAACAAATAGCTCTCTCGTGTCTGGTATTCGTCTATATTTTTGAAAACAATTATGAAAGTACTTAGTTGGTATTGCGATTTTTTCATTTTTCAAGACTGGAAAAAAAAAAAAAAAAAACTGGAACGTTTTCCCACCCTGCTGTTGGGCAGTCCCAGGAGTACATGTTAAATGGACGAGATATCTCGTCATAAACTGCAAGGTGGTTAAGTAAACGTCCCTCAACTGTTTTTAAGCAATGAAAAATTGCTGTTTGTTATTATTTTGGACTTCGGACGTCATGTTGTCTCTTTTTCGGTTTGACCCCGAGTCTGCCAACATGGCGTGTCCGGTGCTTCACCTTCCGAGATGTACACTGGCCCCTGCTCCTTTAGGTGGTGGTGCAGATGGCCAACACACACGCACCTTACGCAATTCGCCATTTCGAAAAACTTAATTTGCTTTCAAGATGTCAAAATTTAAATTAGTATAATTTTTTTATTTCTTTCTTTCTTTTTCATTTTGAGGAAAAATTAGAAAAAATACTTTTCCCTTCAAATAACTGGCAGAATACCCATTTCAAAATCCTTATTACAGTTCTCTATTTTTTTATTTTTAAACGAATTGAGTTTTACTTGAATTACGCAATACACATAACGTCTATTATGATACTTATGCAAATGTTTACTGATATCATTGAAAACTCCGTTAATCAACCACTTTTTTTTTTATAAGACACTTGATCATATGATTAATGTTAGACGTTTGTAGTAGTTTTACAATAGTGTTCCAACTCAAATCGGCGCCAAGAACACGTTTGTCGCCACTGAAATCATCAAAACAAACTAAATATTGTCATGGTCCCATGCCTCAACTTATTATAACCACATAATGGAGATAGATCACATTTGAATCCCTATCCGCTCAAAAAATCGACCAAAATTTCAGACCTGCGTATGAAGGCATGAGCAGGACAGGGGCGCCCTGAACTAAAATTTTTGGGAGGGGGATAGTTATCAATTTGCCGAATGAAGTTTCAATTTTACCGAATGATAAAATACAAGGATGCACACATGTTGTACATGCATAACATAAAAAAGAAAAAATATTGAAAAAACAATTCATAAAATTAAAAAGAACAAAAAATCTCAATGTTGCAATATTGCCTTCAAACTGCCGCAAAGTTTCGGAATGGTAAATACCCACTTTTTCTATTGCTCAAATTGATCGGCGTATTGAAAAATTACAAATGGCTTAGGAACCATAATCGACTCGTACAAGGGGGTAAAGGGGTTGACCGACCCCTCACTTTCAAGAGTAAAGGGGCCTTGCCCCCTCACTTTTCATGGTTAAAAAGTAATGATCGAGTGAAAAATAATTGTTTACTCAGTGTGTTGATTTATTTAACCAAAATAAAAGCTGAAAATTCCAAAAACATGGCTTTTTTCATGTTATTTCATAAGAATGGAACTTTGAATCGCAAAAGGGAAGTGTATGTTAGCTATTCTGCTTGATTTTTGAGGCCATATTCTGCATTTTTTTTAGAGGTCATTTAATAAATAATGTTAAAATCCAATAATATAACCAATTTTTACAAATAACAAAAAAAAAAAAAAAGCCTTCTACTCCTCTCCCCACCACATTACTTTTAACTGCAATATTTCTATTGACCTTCCAATTTTTTAGTACAACAGCCGCACATTTTTGGAACGATTAGCGTGTGACAAAAATTGCCGGCAAAAAAACTTTTGCGACGAAGAGCATTATAAAATACTAGCGACAACACAAGAGATGGTTTTTCCGCAAGAAATGCTTTGCACATGAAATTTCGCAATTGGTAATTCAACTACATTATAATACCAAGAATTATGGGAAGTGAGTTAGTTATTTCCTACTAGTGTTGTCATTAGTCCTTTATAATGTTCTTCGTTGCAAACGCTTTTCGTCGGCAATTTTCGTTTCATGTGATTCGTTCCAACGCCATTTTTTGTTTTCCAATATGCTAGTCAATTTTCGCAAATAAAAAAGTGAGAGTTGCCATTCAAAATTTCGTAATTCTCTTACTGTCAACTGTAACAGTGAGCCCTACACTGTTTCGAATCATCACAATCTCTAGCGCATACTTTTGAAGCCGTTAGCTTCACATACAGGGGAAGCTTATTTTGAACATGCATTGAACTACTATACTACACTGCAACCTTTCTTGACAAAAACATCGTGACGTTAGCGTGACGTTTGCGTGACGTTAGTCTATGAAAAACGAGCTAGATAAAACATCATAGCCTACTTGGCGAATTAGAGGAGATCGCTGACTGCTTGTGCGCTCTTATTGGCTCCGCCCGTAGTGACGTTCAGTGTCAAGTTAATTTCTAGTATAGAAGATAATTTCTAGTATAGACAATTTCTAGAAATATTTCTATAAACAATTTCTAGTATAGAAGATATATTTTAAAAAAAAACGGGGCAATAGAAATGTACCGTTTATTGAAAGAATGGTATACCACCTGGTCATTTTAGATGGCAGTCTTCTGTGACAAAATATGGTTTAATAGTAAAGTTTTATTTTCATTGGGAGGGGGTGCTTTTCTTTGCATTGAATTAATTATAGAGCACACATAATAAATGCTGCTCAAATGAATCCCGGAAGACATAAAAAGTTTTTTTTATTAACATTTATCTTGTGAGATGTTCTTCTTAACCCTTTCGCTGCGTATTTCTTCTTCTTTTTTTTTTAAACAAAATATAGGTTCAGAAATTCGTTTTTTCTATCGCATATTTCATATTTACATATATTTTTGAGTCAAAATGTTTAAATAATTTTGTAAAAGAGTTTTTCTTTTCAATGCAGAATTAGATTGGTGAAAACGGCTGGCAGAATATTGAAATTATTTTATGTTTATCAGAAATGTAAACAACTAACTCCATCTGTTAGTTCACATCTAAATAAACATTTGAACTTCATAGAAAAGCCGAAATAAAACCAAGAACAGAGAAACAGCAGGTTGTGTAGTGAAATAAACGGCAAAAATGTATCCCCGCGAAAATCGTGAGTTGACCAAATTTTGCTATTTCTACGTTGCAGGTAGAAATTGCGAAATGCGCAACGAGAAGGTAAAAACAAAAGTGTTGGAGGTGGGGGGGGGGGGGGTGGCGACTGTAGCCCTAACTTTATATTTATTATATACTTTATAAAATTTAGCAAATTAAATTAGGAAAGTTTCCGACGATTTTTGTATTATTTATTTGAAGGGTACAGAGGAAAAACCTGGTCATCCATAAAGCTAATTTTGAAAAACGCATTTGTGGAAATAATCCCGTTAGTCAAATGACGGAATTTTTCCCACAGTACCCTGCCTATTTTCCAACAACTTTAGGCGGCTCTTACTGGCTTTTTTTTACAAAAGATTTTAGACTCTTCGACTTCGAAAGCTTATGGATCATTATCTGTTTCCTTGAAAAAACTGACTTCCGGTCCACCCCCGTCTGTGCCCGTCATTTATATGAATGCAACTATAAATGGTCTATACATATAACACCATATATATGAGTGTGTGTGTATGTCATACATAATATTACTTTTGAATGCAAAAGTCCTATTCTTCTGGGTGTATAAACACCATCCCCCCTCACCTGTTAGAGGTTTAAGAGAGGTATTTAAGTGTGTCGTTTTTTTTTAATTTATTTATGTTTTTTCAATTTTTAAAGCACATATGGTTGTTTTAATGGAAAATTAAAACAAAATGTGTTTAAATAGTGAAACTAATACTTGTGTGTAAAGAAGAGTTTACTTTGGCATTGCACCAATAAAATTGATATTTGGTTTATGACCTTTGCAAAGTACTATGAAGTGCTGGTGCAAAATCTGTTGAAAATTTTAAAGTAAAGCAATCAAGAGCTAAAAAAACAATAAAAGAGCAAAATGAAATGAATAGAGCACATGTTCAAACAAAAACATTTTTATGTAAAACAACAACAGTCACAGAAAAACTATTTACAGTTGATCCTCATAATGAGGGAGATCTTCGGTAGTCTTTTGAGCTTTGTCTTGGCTCTTAGTTTGTTGCGTAATTTCATTTTCTTGATGAAGACACAACCTATGAGATAAAATACAGTCAATCAAATATTCCAGATTATTTATTGAAAAAATGCTCTACACATCATTTACAGCTTGAAGCCATGGGGTACATATAAACACTAGGGTGCATTCTCCGTTACTGACAGTCAGTATGCGGGGAAAGTAGGGATCGGTCTTCTTTACTTAGTATCTGAAGAGACATTGCCATGGACGCTTTACATCTCAGAGAATGTCCAGTAGTCTCTGGCAATATTTATGAGACATATTAGAAGGCCAGGGACAAACTTTTAGAACTGTGGTTCGATTGACCCTGCTTAACTTTTGTATTATTTTTACATGTTTGGATTTTACGATTTAACTGTTTTTAATACTGCTTTTTGAGTAGTGAATTTTATATTTTTACATTTTCCGTTCTGCATTTTTTGTTTTTACATGTTATCTTTTTTCATTTCACCTTTTTGAATTTTTATTTTTTTACATTATATCTCGTTACTGTTTACCTTAATGTGTTTTTTACTCTTTACTTTTGCATGCACACTCGAGTCAATGAACTTTGTTCAAGAGCTTCTGTTAGAATTAAAAAATACTTAGTATCTTTCTCATCCGTATTTTTCCCACGCGGGCCCGTGTACACTTAACCTTCATGGTTGCCCATGGAACTGGTTTATCATTGCATATCTCGTTAATACTATATCTACACTATAAAAAAAAATTGTGTGACCTGACTCCGTAAAAGCTGGGGCAACATAGCTGCCTCCAGTGCAATGGAGTAATTTAACTGATAAAACTCGTGTAACGTTGCCAGGCCCGTCATTTAGGGGTGGGGGGGGGGGGGGGCTGGGGAGTCAATTGCCCCACCCTGGCTTTGAGAAATCAATGTATTTACATATAAGTGGGCGTGTTTTTTGCTGTTTTCCGATGAAATTGAATTGTGTTTTCACCCTTTGCCCCCCCCCCCTGGACAAACTTGAAATGACGTCCCTGAACGTTGCCGTTCATAACGTTACACCAGTTTTATCAGTTAAGCTACTCTATTGTATTTGAGGCAGATTTAGATGCAGAATGCTGCCACCGCTTTTACACAAGGTTACGCAAATTTTTTACAAAGTATGGCTGAAACATAGAAAAAAAATCAAGGTTTTACACAATTCTACTTTTTACTGATTTATTCTTAAATACTACAATATGCACGAAACATTCCTAATGTTATGTTTATTGATTGATTTTTGTAGTCTAAACTATTTCGGTAAAGCTGGAAAATGTGTCTTCTAAATTATAAAAATTTAATGATGTGTCATTATTGGCTATATTGTTAATACGCCATCCCGCAGTAGTTGTGCAAACTAGCTTTTTGCGATCTTTGTGATTTTTTTTAATACCAAAAATTAATTGCATTTTTTTTTAATTTTTCAGTTGTAATATTTCTATTGCCTTGGAGCTATATGCATATATGTTGCATTTCAAAATAGTTAAGCGACAACTTTAAAACTATTTCTTTCGGATTTTAGATTTTTTGTTTTAGAATGAATTTTGAAACGGATTGGGGGATCAGGATTAATGCGAAGGCGACAGGAATGGCTGCATTTATATGCCGAAAAAATTTGAAAAATTATTTTTAACTCGTCCAGTAGATGTAGCAGCAAAAGTCTGAAACTGCTACATGTACTGACAAGATGAAAGATTCTACTGAAGTAATTTGACCTATTTATTTCAGCGTAATAATGGAGCTGCCCTGTTCTTCACAGAACTCTCCAATAGAGAATTGAAATTCAAAAATAAAATCGCGTTGACAAAAGAAAGCACCTCTATGTATTTAATGTTTATTACTTAAATAGTGTTTGATCAGGCTCCTGAAATACTAATTAAATATCGGTTTGCACTAAACGCTGTTTTACAATAAGAAATGAATTGTGTGCTTTTAAAAACAGTTATAAACATTAGTGAAAATGATTCCAATGAAAAATAGTATAACTTTCAGTGTATAATCATTACACAATCTTCTAAACGCTGAGTTGCATTAAAAAAAAAGAAAGAAAAAGAGAGAGAAAGAAACTTTACTCGCAATTAACGCAGAAAGTATTTAAAAATCAAAATGAGAATTTCTTCTAGTAGTTCATTTTATATCCCTCAATTCTAAACTCCGTCCTGTCACCTTAAGCTCAAAACTGTGATTAAAAAAAGAAAAAATAATAATTCAAGAGGGCCTATCCTTCGTTTAACTTTCTCCGCCCGTGTTTAAAAATTAAAATTTAAGCACTTTTTAGTTTAAAACGCTTTAACCTTTAGTTAGTTTAAACCTTTTAGTTTTAAACTTTGCTATTGCAAACAGCAACATATTTGATTGCTTATCAAGTCTTTAAAGCTAGTTCTTGCATCCAATTCTGTTGAATATATAATCAGAAGCTAATGTAATAAACAAAAAGAAACGCACCTGAACAAATGTCACATTTATATACTAACGTAATGGGAAAATAAAATCCACACTTACCTTAAAATTTTTCATTCGAGACATGAATTCTCAAGAAATGAATATGTAGCATAAGATAAAATGACAGGACACAAACTTACCTTTGAGTGAAAGATTAAAAAAAATTCTGATCAGAGTCGCATCAAGGATTAATCTCAAGAAAAGTGCATAATTCGAGGAAAAATTGTAAGGACCGTTGCATTTACATTGCGAATATGGTAACAAACAATTGTTCAAATTTAGTTGAGAATATCAAGGCTTTTTTTTTTTTAATCTGTTTCCATTTGTTTAGACAAACGTGAATTAAAAAAATATATTTTTCAGTTTTGTATGTATAATTCAATCTGAAATTCATATGTTTTGGTAGTTAATAAGGATTTAAAATACTTCATATTCCATTGATTACGATGAATTATTACATTCTCAATCTTTAACTGGTGATTTTTTTTTTTTTTTTTAACGTAAGTGGTGAGAGTTAGGATTTAAACAGGGATATGTTTGCCGCCTCTACAAACTTATTTCACGCAATGAAAATCGTCATCACGCCTGAAATTTTTATTTTAAAGTATTTTAACACATTTTATTTTGGATAAATCATTTAGCGTCGTGGACAGTAGGGAAAAGGAAGTTATGATATTTGAAATACAAAATTTAAATTTTTAGTAATTTTATTTTAGTATAAATTACATTCTAAACGTTAAAAGTAAAAATAATGCGTATATTTCTTTCCTTACCATTTTCCAGTTAATTGTTAGAATACTTTATTAATGGAATTGATTCGCTATACTCTTCAGTGTTTTCATATATTTCAGTCGTCGAAAAAATGTCAAGGAGTATTTTCCCAACTTAGAAAAGTCCTAGAAAATTCTGTGGGTGCATGAAACATTATATTCATTGCGCACTCTACAAAATTTAGCAATTTAAAGAAAGAAAATTTCGAGTGATTTTTGTGTTATTTATTTATATAAATACTACAGGAACAGAGAGAGCACCGTAATCGACATACATATGAAGATATGTATTTAAACATTACTAAACATTTAAATATAAAAGTCTAATTCTTCTAGTTTGTAATTTCACCAGTTAAAGGTTAATACAAGGACACAATTGCATTTTACAATTTTAAAAAATGAAACTTACCTTCATGAATCAGTTATTTCTTCTGAAATCCTAAAAAGGCATCAGAATCTGCTCCTTCAAATGATCCAGCAGCAAAAGATCCTAAATTAAAATCTCCACCAGAAAATTCATTGCCACCACCGAGTGATCCAGCATCGGAAAATCCATCAAAGCTTCCACTATCGAATCCTCCTAATTCCTGTCCACCAAAGTTACCACCATCGAAGGAGGACGCATCGAAGCCATCAAACCCGTCGAAATCTTGGGAATTGGCTACTGCCACAGCAACCATCACTACTACTGAAAATGTCTGAAACAAGAAGGGAGTAAAAAAGGGCTTAGAGTATTTTTTATCAAAATATCAAGGTTTTTTTTTTTTTTTTTAAGTATAAAAAAATACCCAAGACACGTTATTAGCTGCAGGCATTTTTTTTTTGTCATGTATTTTCTTTTTTAGGAAGGTAGGAACATTGATTTTCTCCAAAGTTTAAAAACAGGACTTTTATACACTGTAAAAAATGCATGTTGTTTTTACAGTATAATACAGCTAATTTTATGGTAATAAACCGTAAAAATTGCTAATTTTATAGTAATAAACTAAAAATTGCTAATTTTACAGTAATTAAAAGTAAAATTGCCCCATGTTTTACACTACTAAACTGAAAATAGCTAATTTTAGTTTATTACCGTGTATTTTACAGCTTTAAACTGGAACCTCTGCTGCCAGTATTATACTGTTGTTTTTACAGTATAATACAGCTAAATTTTACGGCAATAAACTGGATGGCATTATGCAAAAGGAGTTAACCCACAAAACATAAAAAAATGAGTTATCCAACTCTGATGGTAAAATATTTTGCTTTCTACATTAAGCAAAAATGATTTAAGCCCTATCAGCGTTTCATGGTAACATATCATAGGTATATTGTTATAGAGCTCATGATTTTTGCCAGAGTTTGTTTACTTTAAAGCCCATTATCTCAAAATCAGGTGTTTGTGGGTTAACTCCTTTTTGCATAATGCCATCCAACTAAAATTGCTAACTTTACAGTAAGAAACTAAAATTGCTAGTTTTACAGTTTATTACCGTGCATTTTACAGTTTTAAATTGGAACATCGGCTGCCAGTATTATACTGTAAAAACAACAATTCATTTTTTGCAGTGTAGTAAAAGCTGAACTTTTAGTCTGATGTGTAAGTAATGCAAGTGAATAAAATATTAGGTTAGAAGGATAGGAAATAGCCAGTGTCGGTCAAATCTCAGGTGTCAGGTTTCCCCGTTTCTCTTATAAACTTCAAAAAGATAAAATACGCATATACTAAAAAACTTCCACCGACATTAAAAATGGGACTTTTGAGTGAAATCCTCAATTAAAAGTTTTTAATATTTTTTTATGAATAACAATGCATTCTTCGATATTTAGTTCAGATTCACTCCATGGATATACGTAGCATTAAATTATATATCCACCATTATGGTTTAAAAAAAATCGTTACCAACTTTATTACTAACATTCATTGAGCAAAACGGTACTATATTTTTATCACTTATACATAATATATTTCTAGAATAATTAAAGAAAGTTTTGCCACGATATCAATTGTATTCAAACTAAATGATCTTTTATAACGTTTTCTTGACCTTTTATTAATGGTGAGAAAAAAATCAAAAATTTATAACTTGTTGTATGAAAACTAGGAAATGAAAATCAAGTTATTATTTAAAATTAATAAAATTGCAAAATTGGAGATGTGCTATACTTCTTAATTTTTAATAATTGATACTTATGCATATTTCTTCAAGTTTTTCTCACTGCCTGATAAAGAAAGGCGCAAGTAAACATGGTGAATATTTTTTGATTCTTCTACTCGTATGCAATACTGGTCAATTTCATTACAGAAGAGGAGAAAAGTAATCACATCATTTGCCAAGTTCAGTCGCGATTACTTTCTATGATTTCTTAAATAGGTGGGAAACGTTTTTACAGTCACACTTAAAATGTCTAATGTTTTGCTTTAGAAAGTTAGTTCAGGACAAAAAGTCTTTCACTAATAAATTACGTTTTTCATTCAAAAAGGTCAAAACTTGAAAAATTGAAAAAAGTGTGGTAGCAAAAACTCCTGGTGTGTGCTTGGGAAGGGGAGGGAGCTGATAAATAGCCAACTCTGATGTTTAAAAATGCAAATAGAATCAGCTATTATTTGACTTATATCAAATAGAGATCATACGTACATAAAATTGATTAGATGATGAAAAAAAGTACTTTTAACTTTAGTTTTCAGTATCGGAGTTTAGTTTTGAGCTTCAAGGAAGTGGTCCTGACCCGGGCTCCAACAGTCTTTTACCCCCTTTCCTATGCCTCTGCCCCACAGAAAAGATAAAGGGGAAAGATTGGACCAGAGTGTGAGCGTTCCATAGAAATTTTGAATACGAGGAGTTAAATATTAAATATTTCTACATATACTTCGTTATCAAGTGTCAGTGAAGAATACTGATTCATTACACAGAGGTATTTTAATTCATTAAAAATTGTCTAACTGCAGCACTGAATACTTAATACTGCTTTAACATCGATTTAGCTAGAAAATTTCACTCTGAAAATAAGTGCACTTAATTCACTTATGTACGGAACTACCTGTGCATTAAAAACCATTGCGAAATAATGCTTAATTAATTTTTCCAGTGTATTAATTAAAATTCCCATCACAGAAATCCACGTTCCATCTCAAATAATCAAATATCTAACGAAATAATTGACAAATATTTACTCACCACAAATTTCATGTTGCTACTAAGTATATTGTACTTAAACAAAGGTAAACAAATGCTAACGTATCCGAGGTGGAAATTGAAGCTTTCTGAAGTTCAGAGGGAAGACGAAGTCGTATTTATACCAAAAGTCCACCACCTGTTATTCTACCGGTGTTTCTGGGCACGTCAAGAGCCAATGGACCGGCGTGACGCATGAATACACTTGGACCTGCTCGTATGTAGATCATCAATAATTTGCAGCCTCTGGCTTTACAACTGTGTAATAGCTGTCAGGTCAGCTTTCTCTTATTTCCTCAATAAGCGAAATCTAAAGATAGAAAGGCAGAAAGAACAAATAATATCCCTTCTGCACACCCTAATAAACACCCTAAGGAGCAGAACTCTGTTTAGAGGCACAGGAGCAGAACACAACACAGTTTAGGAAGCGTGCCCTAAATTAACACTCTTTTATTTCTCATGGGAAGTCGATCGAAAAAAATGCATATTTAATAACGAGTAGAATAATGCACTTTTGATACTTGCATTCTTCAAATGATGTTTAAATGTTAGGAAGCTTCAAACTTCTCTATAATTGATGCGTTAAATTAGATATATATAGATGCAGTGTTGAATATCAGCTGGATGATCTCCTTTTTTCATGTTTGCAAAAACTGAGAGTGCCTTAAATCATCATGTCATCAGCTTATGGGAAAACGCGCTAAATTAAAACTTTTATTCGTCAACTCTTTTATTGTTTTCGAAAAACGTTATGGAATGCACTCATTTTCTACTTTTTCATATAGTCTCAAAATTCAAGTTTCTTGAATCTCCTATACATGTGTGTTACGAAACCCAGTTTTTTTGGGGGAGGGGAGGGAGGGGATTTATTAACAATTTTTGCGAAATTTATCCGTGGATTACGGTCAACGTTCCTGTGCTGCTATTTCATGCTTATGCAAAAGTACTAGAGATATGAGTTAATATCTGCCACATTTATGTGAAACTTGTATGCATAATACTTTAAAACAATAAACGTAGAAGGAAAATCAAAGTTCTAAGAAGTTAAAGAGATGTTTCGTAAATCTATTTTTTATATAATTAAAAATACAGCTTTGATCAATTATTTTTTTGCTAAGGCGTATTTTAATTTTAATATTAGTAGTTACGAAGTAACAGCAGTGTTTCCAAATAGTTTAGTGACAAAGTCTCCTCTTCTCCAAGAACGAACCCAGATTTATTGATGGTCTCTGAAATCACTAGAATTATCTGTTTTTAATCTCGTGATTGATTAAAATATTCTTAAAAATAAAACGATGCCTAGTAAGATTTTTTCCCGCTCTTCTACTTAATTTAACGAAATTACGAACAGTGGCAATATCTCACTTAACCAGTTGATGAGAAGCAGAGTTCTTTTTTCTATTTTTCATCTTCCTCCGTATTCTAAAGAATGGTTAGAATTTCAGCTCTTTTCCAAGTCTCCCTTTGATGTCTTCTATTCTTCAGGAAGCAAAACATCTCAAAATTTAAATATTATCACTTTTTAATCTCCAGACTTGGGCGTTTTGCTGGTGCTTTTGCCATTTTGGAAACCGATTCTTTCTATGAATTTTACTTCGTATAGTTGTGTTAGTCTCTCTAAAATACAGAAATGTTTATTTTCTGAACAGTTATAAAACATTCTTTTTTTGCTCTGTACCCATTCACAGTTTCACATATTTTGCATATCACTTTATTTCGTGACATTTCGTTCAATGTTATTCAAATAAAAAAAATATTAAGCTTTTATTAAATTTATAATTTTATTCCTTTATTTACACAAATTATTGATTCCACCAACTTTAACTATTATTTTGACAAATTTAAAATAGTTTTACTGTTTATGACGTTAAGGCACTAATTTTGCTCGTTACTTATAGTATTGTTTTTCAATTTTCACAGAATACTTTTTATCAAGACCCATGAAAAATTACATTTGTTTAGAAGTGTTAGTTATTTCCTATTACACAGTTAATTTTGCATTCTAAATACTAATTTTAATAGCTATTGTTATTGTTCTGTTTTATTTTATTTTTTTTAAATTTGACTTAAACATTTTTCTTTTTTGATGAACAAATAATGAACGGGTTACGATAATACATGTTTGACTTGTGTTTAAAATTTACAAGGACACTTTTTCCCCCATAATGAAGTCTTCTGCAAACCGGGACTAAGTCTCTTTTATACAAGGATATTTGATCCTTTTTCCTAATTTTATTTTTCCTTAAAAATATGATAGAGTGAAGAGAACTGTTGAAAAAGGCTTTTTCCGATCCTTTTTAAAGTGATCCAGCGAAGGGGTTGAACGCTTGAAACATAGAACTGGAACAGTGAATGCTGCACCATTCATGAAGATTTTGAGAAGAGCTTTAACCCTCTCGGCACCCTGGACCTCATATGAGGCTCCTACTTTTGAACTCAATTTTGGAAGAAGTAAACACTTAAAATGATTTTTTTTTCCGTCAGTGACTCCACCTATTCATGTAGATCATATATGAGGCTCCTAAGTGAAAAAAAATCATTTTAAGTGTTTACTTCTTCCAAAATTGAGTTCAAAAGTAGGAGCCTCATATGAGGTCCAGGGTGCCGAGAGGGTTAAGTCAACTATTACGGACTATTTGAAAGGTTCGGAAAGCTGTATTTTTTCAACTAAATCCCTCTAAATTCTCCCTGTCACTCAGTGAAATTATTTCCCCCTAATCTCCCCTTTCATGTGCAGTCCCATGTGAAAAATCCATGCATTAAAGTTTTGGACTGGAAATAAGGTCAGATGGGGTAAAATGGAGTCTACCCAAACAGGCAGTAAATGCCAAACTTATTGTTCTATTAATCTGCCAATTGTTTACATATTATTTACATCTTGAGCAATATTTGTAAACTACCTTTTTTTTTTTTTTTGGTAATAATATTTTACTGAAATGCGCTAAAATTTCTGATTTTATATTTGACGCTGTTTATGAAACTATGAAGTAGACTTTTCTGAATCACGTTTTTTAGCAGAAATTCCAATTATTTTTAATATAAGTAAGCGTTTGTATTCATAAAGAATATATAACTATATCTAAATAAGTTGTGTTCACTTTATTTTTTAATTAAAATAAGTTGCAAATTAAACAACGTAGTCATTCAAAAAGAAGTAAATAAAAAATTTGTTGCCTATCCCAAACAGCGTAATATGAAATATTTGCCAGAAAAAAATTCAAATATCACAAGTGGTTTTAGAAGTGCGGCTTAGTAAAATTGAGAGTAGTTAAATTTGCTCATTTTACCCTATATGACCTTAGTCCTGAACTAAAAAAATTGTCGGCATATAAGAAGCTTGCTACGAAGATAAAACTTCAGAAAAGCCTTCTTATTATCTAGTTTTATGAAATAAGTGAGGAAGGCATTCAGAAGTAATCTTCTTGTGACACTACGGCGAAGCTTTCCTCGCAGTTCGTGGAAGATATAACTGCTAAATATTGAAGTGTTCCTCATGAGATGAGGAACACTTCAATATTTAGGTATTGAAGCGTTCACACTTAAAAATACTTATAATACAATATTTATGGTATTGAAGTGTTCATACTTTTAAGTGCATGCAATACGAGAGCAGTTGCGTAAAATTCATGTTAACTACAGAGTTTGCGCATCTATTGCTTTGCTCTCTGTATGACATTGGTAAAAAATAAAGCTTTATTCTCCGCGAAAATCAAATTAGCACTTTTGTATAGTAAAACTAAAATAAGATAGATGACAAGGGTGCAAAAAAAAAAAAAAAAAAAAAAATAGAAAAGAAAAACGAAAAAAAAAAGTAGATACTACCGTACTGCCAGGCCCGTCATTTGCGGGGGGAGGGCAGGGGGGGGTTCAATTCCCCCCCCCCCTGGTTTTGAGAAATCAATGTGTTTACATATAAGTGGGCGTGGTTTTTGCTGTTTTTCGATGAAATTGTATTGTGTTTTCACCCTTTGCCCCCCCCCCTGGAAAAACTTGAAATGACGTCCCTGCGTACTGCCCAAAGACCGACAACACGGTGAAAATAGGTTCAGAACCCCCTGAAACGTGTAGATCCGTCCAAATAAAAAATTTTCAAGCTCAAGTTCTGCTCAAAAAGTTACTTCTAAACGATGAAAATTGGTACAACACCCCTTAAAACATGTAAATCCGTAAAAATTCAAAAACTTTTTTCGAACCCAGTTCTTGCATCTTGTACACAATTTTGATGTGGAAGAAACTAATAACATGTTTAGTAGCTGCTGAAAATAACTCTACCTGTTTCTTTTTCTTTTCAACTTTACTGTGTATTGTTTTGATGTAAAAGCAAAACAACGCTGCGCTGACCTCCTTACTTTCTCTTTTTATAAATTGCTCTCCTCTTAACAACCCATTGCTTGACGATCTGTCGTTTAAAGAGATCCTTCCAGCAACGGGTGGTAACTAGTTTTCTCTGCCCACTTAGCTATAAGGTGGTCGAGATCAGATAACAAGGGCTGAACTTCGATGTCACGGCTACTTGATTCCAACAACTTTGTTCGGTATTACTTAATAAATCGATCTGATCGAAGAAAAAAAAAGAAACCGGTGTAAATGCTTCCTTGTAATCTTTCTTGTTAACTGTCTGTGAAAACAGGGTTTAACACAAAGGAAAAAGATAAGAATAAAATAAAGAGAAAGCGTAACAAGTAAACATAACTCCATAACATTTGATTACTTCCTCACATGTATTTCCAATAGTGATATGAAAAGTACTGTTGAGTTTCGGAACTCGCAATTTATGATACTCAGTCGAAGTTACATGCATTTTGAATAGGGATAGGACGATGCTGAAATTGACCCCAATTCCGATGCCATTGTCAAAACAATATTCCTGCTACGGTTTTTAATATTTGACTTTAATTTTAGACAGATACATTGCTTATTTCGCTTAACTTTATTATTTTTAACTATGTTGCAAGTCTCTTTCTTTTAAGCGGGTAATAAGAAAATCAAAGTTATTCTCTGAATACGTGAAGGCGTATTTCTCTTACATGTTAAAGCATCAGCTCAACCCTGTAAGTACCATAAGAAGATGTGCGATAGAGTATGGACATTTTTTTTCGCATGAAACTATTAAATGGCGACACGAATAATATGTATCTCAAGTTTTGTGGTTTACTACATTTTGTATAAACGTATAAGCCGTTTGTGTGAATATGATCCATTAGAAATACAAAACTGCAATTTCCCAAAAGTTCGTTAATTTATTGCTCAGTTCAGAATTATTTGGGTGATTAATAACATTATTTAGATTTAATCTTCAACCAAATATTAATATTGAATAAAAGTATTTCACTTACAATGCTTTCAAAGTCAAGTTGCAGTATATTTTAAACAATAATTAGTTTTTCTTGCTAATACTATGACTTTGATGCATCAATAACGTGGAAAAATATAATTTATTAATTCTTTGCATTTGATAATTTGTGAGACAATTTTTGAACTTAGGAAGACATTAGTGCTTTGGCCTTGAGAGGGACTCTACGCTAAACTATCACCTATAGTGAAGAGATAGCCCTATTATGAAGAAGAAAAAAATAAATATCGTAAAGAAGTTACTGAAATTTTAGTAATATTTGCTTGTACTTAAATGTACAAAAATAGAATACTTAAAATTCACAGAATTCATTCCACAAAATATTTCTGCAATGAGGGAATTTTAAATGATTGCAAGAAGTATAAGGGGTGCGATATCTCTCTTTTGGGTGGGCCAATTTCCCCGGATTTACCCTGCTTATTTCATAGCTTAGTCAAGAGAATACAGCACTGGGCCTCTAGGTTTTTTTGAAGTCAAATATGCTACGAAATTGAAGTAACTCAAAATTAACCATCATAGCTCAATGTTTCTCTGAACGATGTAGCTATCTCTAGGTAAAAGATGCAGTAGACAAAAAGAAACATAAATAGAATGCACAAAATGCATTCTCCGATAAGGAACATTTCATCGATATGTTTTACAATCGCACAAAGCGCATCATTCATTAATTGAATGTTTTTCTCAAGTGATGCTTATGAACAAATTACGGTTGAATAATTCGAATCAGAGTGAATTGTTTTCCAGGCTGTTGAGCATGAGATCGTTTCCGACATGTAGTCAAATATTTCCCCTCATTACACTAAGTCTTTAGTGTGAAAAAACAAAGGGAGACGCTTTTTTATTTCGTTTTTTCAACTTCCGTGATACTTTTGTTTATGGCATTAGTTTTTTTTTCTCTCCCCGTTGCGTATTTTGCACGAAGTGAAAGTTGTGGCCTTTCAGGAAGTGATTAGATATGCAACAATTACTTTTTCAACTGACAGTCGAGTTCCGATTTTGTAATTTAATTGAAATGTTAGATTGATCGTTTCGTGAATCTTTGCGAAACGGAATATGTATTTAAATGTTTGAGGAAAAAATTACATTTCTAATCAAGTCGAAAATTTTTCATTCGTCATTGCAACTTAAGTTTACCATAACACCTTTATGCTTGAAATAAAAATGAAATGTTTCTTAAAAGAAGTTTGCCGGGTTAAAAATTTGAAGTATAAATTAAGGGAGAGTAAACTATTAAACTACAGGTTGCACATGACACCTTTTAGGATAAAACTTTGTAGAACCCGTGGCACCCCTTGAATGGTGCCACTAGACTCCCTATGGCACCTTCTTTCAAGCGACATCAGACTCATCTCTGTTTGTCTGTGTCATAAACCAAATATGAAAATATTACAAAAATAAAACAAAAAAAGAAATCCCACTTTTTTTTTTTTTAAATATACATGCCAAAAACTGGTAAATGTCCTGTTTTGAAGGGGGAAAAAATAATGGTCACATTAGGGCTGCTAAAATCATCTCTTGACCAGAAACAGATGAGCGTTTCTTCTACAATTTGTACTAAGTATCTCTAAAACTTCAATTTTGTCACTTACAGTTCCTTTGCTTCTAGCTGCTTCATGTCAAATGTGTTTTCGTATCATAGTTTTGATAAAATAATGCCATTTTAGTTGCAATACAAAGTAGTTTAATTAATTACGATCAAAGCTTTGTTCCTAACACATAAATAGTTTCTATCACAATGATTTTCATTTCTCAAAAAAAGTGCTCAAAATAAAAAGAACTTTTAGGCTTTTAAAAACTAGACTCCAGAGTTTTAGCTGAATTTCACTTTAAACCGAAAAATAGCAAGAAATATGCTTGAGAAAATTTGAAAACCTTTCTGGAATTTTCAGTTTTACACTGTAAGCTGATACAATATAGTTTAGCAATAACTTTTCCCTGAAATAATTAGGAACAAATTGATCATTGCAATCTCAAATGCTTCAGTCGCTTGCAAAGATGAATAGGCTGTTGTTTGGTTCACAAGTGATAGTTTCAATACCTATCCTGTAATATAAATCCTATCGTCATCCAGGCGAAGTACTCGGAAAAAAAACAACACTTGGGTCATTCCATGTCAAGTGATCCAACGTTTTTTACCTTACATTTTTGTATTTATTTCAAATTTGGCTCATCAATTGTACCCCTTGAGGTAATCAAAAGTATCAATTTTTGGATTTTTATCTCTATTATTTTTTGATTTATGAGACTTTGAACTTTGGAAAAACCCACGTTTTTCCATGGATAAGGGAACATAAAAGGGACCATAACTCGGCACCAAATATAGATAGAACAATTTGGTAAATGGCATTTTAAAGTACGTTAGTTGCCGCTTAATATGATATGCAACATGACCAATTTGATAAAACATTTCTTTTTTCAAAAAATGGAATTTAAATTTCAAATTTAAATTTCTCAAAAAACATATAATGAATTTTTTTCAAAAAATTCTCAAAAATTCTTGTGTATTTTATCTATGTGTGTACAAATTTTTAGATTGGGATCTCAATGGGATCATATTTTTTTGAATTTTTGAATAAAACTGTATAGGAAAAAAATGATATTTTTTAGATTCTATTTATTTACATATTAAGTTATCTTGCTTGTGATGGTCTAAAAAGTAGTAAACAAACATGAATATGTTTAAAGTGAGCTGGCATGAGTTTATAGATTTGTCAGGTTCACCCCATCCCCCCTTCATCCCCCGCACAACCACTCTTTTTTAATTCAAAACTGTTCAAAATGTTTTTAAAAAAACTCTTTGATACAAGATGAATAGTAAACTTATTTAAAGTTGGTAAATGGGTTCCCTTATAACTAGAACAAGTATCACCCTCCTCCACCCAAATATACCATTAACGCTGTACTATTATGACGTCTAACCTGGGGATTGAATTGACTATTATTTTTACTCTAGGTAAGTGAGCTAGCATTAACTTGTAGATTGGTTAGCTCCCCCTCCCTTCCTTCCTGATCCAACCATTATTCCCCCAAACTGTTTAAAATGCTAAAAAAAAAGCTTCTTTGATACAAAATGAACAGTAAACTTATTTAAAGTTGGTAAATGGGCTTCCTTATAACAAGGCAAAGTACAATCCTTCCCCCACCCAAATATATCATTAATGCTATACTAATATCACGTCTCACCTGGGGATTGATTTGAGGATTATTTTCCCCCTAGGTATATATTGTTTTTCAGACGAAGTGTATATTTTTCAATCCGACCTTCACAAAGTGTACTTCCATTCAATATCTGAATTTAAACTTATGATTCATTTCATCCCCTCCCCCAGCACCAATCTTCAATTTTGAAGAGAGGAAATAAATGGGTCGCCCCAAGATCATAGCAAACAGCAAAACAGCACTGTTTCTCCTTGTTCTCATAATGTTTTCCCATTATTTTCACACAAAACTGAAAAGAAATCAAAGTGTCACGTTATATGTCAGTCCCCATCACTGCCTTTCCTTTTTCTTATTGGACAAAGCTCATGAGCTAATGGGAAAGTAACAAACAGAACAAACTGAAACACTACCAGACATCAGTAGAGACTAAGGCTTTGAAATGGGGTTAGACGAGATGATAAAAAAAATAAAAGTTTGGAGCGGGAAGGTAGGGTAAGGGGGTAGGAGCAATCTGTAAAAAAGTTAAATAACCTGAGAGGGTACGATCAAAAAAGCAGTGTTTAAATAATATATGTATATAGATATGTCTTGCTGCATTACTTTCCATTACAACAAAATGAAAAATAACACAAACAATTAAAAATAATAAATAACAGCTGCACACTAGATAATGTGGAAAGATAGTTATGGGGACATAGACATATGATCTGATATTTTGATTTATTTTCAGTTTTGTGCGTAAAGAATAGAAAAAACGATGAGAACAAGGAGAAAAAGTGCTATTTTGCTGTTTGCTATGATCTTGGGGCGACCCATTTATTTCCTCCCTTTAAAATTGAAGATTGGTGCTGGGGTAGAAAATGAAATGAATCATAAAGTTAAATTTCAGATACTGAATGGAAGTACACTTTAAAGTTCGGATCGAAAAAGAAACACTTCGTCCGAAAAACAATATATATACCTAGAGTGAAAATAATCCTCAACTCAATCCCCAGGTTGGACGCCATATTAGTATAGTGTGAATGGTATGTTTGGGTGGGGAGGGGGATACTTCGTCTAGTTATAAGGAAACCCATTTACCCACTTTAAATAAGTTTACTATTCATTTTGTATCAAAGAGTTTTTGTTTTTTTAAACATTTTGAACAGCTTTGAATAAAAAAAGAGTGGTTGTGCGGGGAAGGAAGGGGGGGAGGGGGTGAACCTGACAAATCTATAAGCTCATGCCAGCTCACTTTAAACATATTCATGTTTGTTTACTACTTTTTAGACCATCGCAAGCAAGAGAACTTAATATTTAAATAAATAGAATCTAAAAAATATCCTTTTTTTCCTATACAGTTTTATTCAAAAATTCAAAAAAATATGATCCCATTGAGATCCCAATCTAAAAATTTGTACAAACATAGATAAAATACACAAGAATTTTTGAGAATTTTTTGAAAAAATTCATTATATGTTTTTTGAGAAATTTAAATTTGAAATTTAAATTTCATTTTTTAAAAAAGAAATTTTTTATCAAATTAGTCATGTTGCATATCAGATTAAGCGGCAACTAACGTACTTTAAAATGCCATTTACCAAATCGTTCTATCTATATTTGGTGCCGAGTTATGGTCCCTTTTATGTTCCCTTATTCATGGAAAAACGAGGGTTTTTCCAAAGTTCAAAGTCTCATAAATAAAAAAATAATAGAGATAAAAATCCAAAAATTGAGACTTTTGATTACCTCAAGGGGTACAATTAATGAGCCAAATGAGAAAGAAATACAAAAATGTAAGGTAAAATTTTTCTCAGATTTTGGATCACTTGACGTGGAATGAACCACTTATAAACTGTTGTGCCTTCTTTTCAAGGCATTTGTAGAAAAGAAATCAAGTTATCAGTCGCCAGTCGAATTAAGGAAACAAGGAAGAACTAAGAAGGATGAATTAAATGCTACATTATACGTATTTAGTAATTATACACTGAATTTTCCTCAAGAATAATTAATTTAATTAGAATATACAGACTATTAATTATTACACGTTAGTTTAATTTTCAATAGTTTAAAAACTAGCTTCTATTTATAAGATTAAATAGAAGGAAAACCCTTGATTTTATTCAGGAATGGGAGACAGGTCAATCACAAAACAATTTCTAGTTGATCGAACGAAGTTAGGTTTACTACGAAATATTTTCTGCAGGACTTCAAGCTTGAAATAATGTATAAGTATTAACACGTTGAACCGAAAAGAAATGACAACAAGGTGAGGGGGGAGGTTTAATGTGTTGCACAAATTTTCTTACGCTGAGCTATTATATTCTTTCTTTTTTTCAAAATTTTTGTTTTATCTCTTAGCAAACCAGAAAATAATGAAAGAAGAAAGCTCATGAAATATTTAAGTAATTTGTAACAGCGTATTTTTTGTTTCTAATGGGGATACGTATTATATCACAACATCGTAAAAAAAGGACAGAGATAAAAGTAAAAAAAAAAAAAAAAGTAAAACAAACATTTAAAAATCAATTTATCAAAGCAGGACTTTGAGATGGGGAAATGTAAATCTGTCGGTCTTTCTATCCCCTTCCCCCCTCTCTCTCTCTCTCTTAATGAAACATAAGGGGAAAATCCTACTTGTAATATAATCTATATATAAATGTAATAAAATATATAAATATATTTTATTACATTTATATAATATATAAATATAAATAATAAAATGTAATAAATAATATAAATGTAAATAAATCCTAACTGTATTCTAAAATCAAAAGATTTCGGCAAGGACACCTCATTTCCACATTTTGTTTCTTGATTTTAGCAATTTTTCGTTAAGTTTTGAACTCTTCAAAAGCAGAATGTAACATTTACAAGCAGAAAAAAATAAAGCAAACGAACAAAAAAAATCGCACAACTATATCTTGGTAATATGGCGGTTCACTACGGCTCTTTTGTGCAACTACGATCCTAATTTTCATTTTTTGTTGCTTTTCCTTTACATATTTACTAAATATACAACTAAAAATGATTCTTAAATATTTCATTCCTCGCTTTCCGCTCACCAAGATCTCTCGCCAACAAAAGAAAAATTAGACAGATCGCGACACAGTCAAGCAGTTCTTGTTTATTTAAGAAGCCTAGCAATATTAATTGCGGAATGAAGTCAAAAAACCTTTCTCACCCTTCAAGATTTAACATCAAGTAATTGCAAATCTTTTTCAGAATTAAGGTTAATTCCGATTGAATTAAGGATAAAATTACTGCTTAAAAACAAGTAACATTTTTCGGAGCAAGAGATTTCTATTGATGAAATATTCATGTAATTGAGTCTATAAATGATTATACAGGCTACATTTTTCTCCAGCTGGTAAGCTAACAAAAATAGGAGCACCTAAATATACAAAAGAATAATTCAAAATTTCTTACAAAATAGCATTTTCGAGTAGAACCACCCAAAAATAAATAAAAACAATAAAAATATTCAAATAAAATCTGAATGATTTACACTGCGCCTAGCCACTACGCCACTCTAAGAGCTAAGTACTCTGAATCAGTTGCATGCACAACTGTGGAATGTGCTTTATTATTTTATATCTCTTGGAATTTACTCGTAATCTATATTGTTCCATATGATATTACTCAATAATATCATATATAACAGTACAAATAAAAAATATAAAAAATTCGACTTCGGTCATTTTTCGAGTTGCGCTTTTAAGGGGTTTTTTGAGTTGAGTTGAATTTTTTTCTGTCATAGCCTCCATTTTCAACTCTTGACGTTAGAGCTACCTACATCACTTTAGCTAATATTGTACCAATGGGAAGAAACGTGATGATATAGAGATTAAAATAAGGAAAGGAATCTCTAAATTTCAAACAGTTTTTTAAAATAATTTTTCTTAATCAGAACAAAACTTTATGAACGTCAAGAATAATTTCAGGTGCATTTGTTTTTCTTTTCACTCAAATAAATAAATAAACAAAGAAATAAAATAAAATAAATGCTCGAGTTTTGCTCTTCCTTCCAAAACAATAGCATACAAAACACAGGAAGAGGAACTCTGTGGATCCTGCAACGGAATAAGTATTAATCCCAATAATAAAATGATGTACATGTTAATTTCGCGTGCTAACCGTACGTCTTATCATCCTCATGCTTTGGGTTGAATAAAAGTAAGGACAAAGAAGGAAATAGCGTGAAAAAGTGCACTTCAGAAACAGACATTCAGAAAAAACGTTTGCATACAAAAGAGGAAGAACTTGTCATAAGGAAATGTGTAAGAGACATTTAAACTGACCAAGTCTCATCTACTATTTAATTTTCTTCGTACTTCCGTGTGATATGATTGATTGAATTAATATGTGAAACCAAAACAACTGGAAAACACTGATGCACTAAAAGTGATCTAAATTCCACATCAGGACCGGATTTGTCAAGTTACGTAAACAAAATGATTGAGTTAGTTAAAGCAGGAAAATAGTTACGTTTCAGTTCTGTACGTGAACTACATAAGCTCCAAACAATAAAATCGTTGCCAATTAAATCGTTTATTTTAGAACCAAATCAAACGCCAAGTTTATTTACATTTCAAGTAAAAAACATCATCATCATATTAATTGCGAAATCGATAGTTCAATACTTCTTCCTGAAAGAAATAAACAGTCATTGTCTGAGTCAGCTTTATGAAACAATTATAAAACTTGAAATATATATTTAGAAAACAAATTCTGAAAAACTGCAGGGACCGGTTTTGGGAGAATCGCCCTTACAGACTTTCAGCGTAAAATGTAATGTTTTTCGCCAGATATGTTTCTGACAGAAGTTAGGCACAATAGAGGCCCATTATTTTCCAGAAAGGTCTACGAATTTTTTTACAGTGCCTTGCAGAGTAATTTTGAGCTGTGCTGACTGTTAATTACGTGGCTCTTCAATTTTTTTAGAATATTTGACTTTAAAAAAAAGAAAGGTAGAAGGCCCAGTGCTGTACTCTCCCAGCAAGGTTATGAAGTAAGTTTTCTGCTCTTTATTTTAGAGCCAAAATAGAAGAAAGAAAGTTGGCAATGTTACACATAGCTCGTTGCATCATTCATAAATGATGATGAGGTTACTTTTTGGAACCTATTTTAGAAGTAGTTGAAAGTGATTTTCTCTATTGTAATTTTCTATGCAATGTTATAAATAACAGACATCTATTCTGCCGTGCTAAGCACAAAAGTCGTATCTACACTTTTTAACAAAATTTAGTTATCGCCACCAGATGGTTCTTTGTGACGTATTTTACCAAAATACAAAATTATATGGTCATTTGAGAACGGGAAATATTTTTAAAAAAATTCTGAAAAAGTTTTATCTGAATCAAATACATGATGGCGCAAAACTTTAAAAAGTAATATCTCAGTTTGAACTCAACTGCAGATACCACTTTTGCGCTTAGCATGACAGTATTGATGTAGTGATGTTCAAAGGGGCAGTTTTTAACTATTATAAAATTTTATTTTGAAGTATCAACTTTTATTATTAAAATTTATCTTGCAACCGATTTCAAACGTGGCTCAGTTTCCCTAAATGGCGGAATAACTTTTTACCATGTAAATAGTATATTTTAAATGGATTACATAATTACTATTCTTTTAATTTTGGAGAACTAGGCAATAATTAACGAGTGTTTCTTCCGTTGTATATCAACAGATGTAAAAAAGCTATAGAAATATGAGTAGTGTAGTTTAAAATTTTAAAAAATATAGCTCAAATTTCCCCTGCATGAGTGTATTTTAAACATGAGCTAGCACAAACTAAATAGTAGATTTACATATATAGTGGCCAAGTAACTTGTCTAGTAGTCAGGGAATTCGGACTACAATGAGGAGGTTCCGGGCTCGAATCCCGTCTCGGGCATGTATTTACTTTCATTTTCCTGTTTTTGTCTTTCTTTGTGTGAATGTGTTATTGTGCTGTGAATAATTGGCCTACCCTATAAAACGGATCCCTATAGTATGTGTGTACTGAGGAAGTCGGACCAAATTAAGGGACAAATGGAAAAGTGAAGCAGCGCACCCCAAATTGCCAGCCTAGCTCGCACAAGACATCAGCAAAAAGAGCTATGAATTAAGTATGTTTTTAACAGTAGCAACAAGCATTCTCAATCGTAGTGCAACAGATAATCATTTAACATATATCGGATTAACCTCGGATATATATATATAAAAACGTAGAGCTACACATAAATAAAGTATGCATTTAAAAAATTTTACATTTAACAAAAACACAGAATTTATTTTAAAGATTTAGCTTGTAGTTCACCAGTTTAGGTCACGCATTCAGTTTAGGTATTAGAATATCAGACTTCAATGTATCCATAAATCGCCAAGTAATAGTGTAATTTCTGTCTCTCGTATTTATAATTAATAATATACAGGAGATAAAAATATTCATGACTTCTTACCGTAGTGGGAAAATGGTATAATTAGTTAGCCTACAACGGTGATATGAGCTGATTAATCTTCGGTTAAATCTCTGATTTAATCAAATATCCCTGGAGCTCTGTTAAATTTGGAAACAATTGCAGACAATCAAAACGAGAGAAGCAGACAATTTTCTTCTGATTGCATTGCTCACTAATTGCAATCAATCCTTTATCCTGAAACACCGGGTGAAAATAACTTGAAAACGTCAGCCGAGTTGACCCAGGCCTAGTAACCTGTCGTTCACCCTCAAAACAGTAACGAGAAAGGTGTAGAAAGTTGAGGAAGTTTGTAGTGAAAGGTATTTAAAAATGATGTAAGCACGCCCATCTTTAACAGCAAAGAAGAAAATACTTCGTGAAACTTAAAAACAAATCGAAAAACCAGAAATAAGAAAAAGAGAGAAATTAATTGGAATTTACGAGTCTTGTGACCTAATTGCAACTCGAAAATGTTTTCTGAATAGCCAAGCAAGTTTATGAGAAAAATGAAACTTTTATTCACATTTTCAATCAATACTGAGAGTTCTAGTACAATATTTAAGCTTCTCAAGATATTACAATGCATGTAAAAGAATTAAACAGATTATTTTAATGTAACTTGGACGTTCATTGAAGCAATCAATTTGAAGAGTCAAAAGGGTAACATTCCAAGACAGATTTCAAAGTATTGGTCTACCTTTCTATTATTTTTTTCCCTTATTTTTTGGTGTAAGGTAGACCGGGGCACGTTTACGCAGTGCTCCTTTTTTGAAACGAGTTATAATCGGTGTGTCACCAGTCGTGACAGATTGATGCTGGTCCCTAGCAAGTACTCTCGGAAGTTTTTTAGCTTCCGTCGAGCTTTGCTATAGCATCTGGAGAGGATAACCTGTTTTCTGTTGTTTGAGTAAATTTTGTATTGAACTTACAGAAGCTTATTGCGAACTAAGGCAGGGATTCAAGTGAAACACCATTACAATCGCTTCGAATTGCAATCGCTACTGGAAGTGAATTACATTATCATCAACTTAACTTGGCACTGACGTCACTACGGGTGGAGCCAATAAGGGCTCACAAGCAGTCAGTGATCTCCTCTTATTCGCCAAGTAGGCTGTGTCGTTTTATCTAGCTCGTTTTTCATAGGCAAACGTCACGATGTTTTTATCAAGAAACGTTCTAATGTAATTCATTTCCAGTAGCGATTGTAATTTGCGATCGCCTGTTTCACTTGAATTCCTGCCTAAGAATGCTCAGATATGAGAAAAAAAAAACGAAGCAAATATGTGAATATTAGCAGAACTTTATCCTTGTTTGAGCATAGTATTCGTATGAAAAAAAATGTTATTAAATTTCGTTGCACGTTTGAAATAAATCTGAACAAGGCGGTGGTTTACGTTTACGCAAGCTCTTCCTGCGTAAACGTGCCCTCGAAGCTTTTTTGCACCGTATCGTGTCAAACATTTTTAGTATTTTCAGGCTATTTAGTTTTCCAAATCATCATTTAAGGTTTAATAGATAAGAGGTTCGTTTCTAGTAGCTTAAAATCTTAGTTATGTCTTCATGCCTACTCGGCTTTAATTTTATAGACTATTCTGCCCATTATAAATATTCTTTATTTTATAGATGGTAGGACATTAAGTTCAAAGAACTAACCAGGGCCTAATTTGCTAATAGGAAGATTAGGCAGCTGCCTAGGGTGGCAAATTTTCAGGAGCGGTCAATTTTACTTCAACCTTTTTTTTTTTTTTAATTGTTACTCTTGAAAGAAAAATATTAGCATTTTTTCATTTTCGATAGCGACAACCTTTTCTTGTTATTTAATAATGCTTCCTTTTAGACATGTTATGAAAATGAAATATGTTTTCAGTGTGTGTCAATCTATTACTCCAAAACAGTAATTGTGAAGACGAAAATTGGGCATCGATTGTAGAAAAGCAGTTGTCATTGCGTTTGGAGAGAAGTCGCAACAAGATTTGAGTTGGTCCGAGATTTTTGGTTTTATACTTAAGTTCATTCAGTTGTGATTTCTTGAGTAATTGACGCGTATTTTCTCTTTTACACATTATTATTGCATTTAAAAATTGTTTTGTGTTAATATTGAGTCTTAGAGGCAAACAGATATGAGTAACCGGCGAAAAAAATCTGAACGGCTCTAAGTAAAGGAAAGATGCTAAATTAAAATCTAAAGAGAAAAAATCCTCAATAAGTTTTCAAAAGAATGGGCAATTTTCAAAAGCGGAAATTTCGGACACTTTGGAATGTAATTCAATAATAATTTACAAATGCCATCAAAAAGTGAGGAGTGGTCAAAAACTCTAGTGAGTAATAGGGTGGGCCGAATTTTTTTTTTTTTTTTTGTATTTCGATAATGGGTATTGCGAAAAAGGTGCTATTGGCGGAGCAAAGTGCATACAAGAAATTTTAAATTTTTTGGTCAATTTCCAGATCGTCCGCAATTGATTTGAAGTTCGAAAAAAATGCAGTTTTTTGAGATTATTAAGGTATCGTTTTTAAAAATTTTTAGCACTTAACATCTGAAAATGCATAATATGTGACAAACAATGTAGTTATTTCAGGTAAGTACGGCGAAAACAGCATTTAACGTTTTCACAAAATTTAATTTATAGCATAGATTAAAACAGGCATTCTTCTAGGCATTTGTGGAAAAGGAAGGAATCATACCACAGACCTCAGTATTTTTTTAATGAAATTTCTAGTATTTTATGAAATTTTCACATCGGCACCTTTTACCTCCTACACGCTGTCGAAAATATAAAAAAAAATTTAATAATTTGCAAAAAATCTCGAAAAAACTGCATTTTTTCTAAACTTCAACGCATTTGCGGCAGATCAAGAAATTGACCTAAAAATTTCATATTTTTTTGTTCACTTTGCTCTCCCAATAGCAACTTTTTCGCAACAATACCCATCATGGAAACAAAAAAAGTCTTTTTCGGTCCCTAGTGAGTAAAGGTATGACATACAGGAAAGTATTCAAATCATAGATTCATAAGTAAAAAAAATTAACAGGCAAAGATGCAAAAAAAAAAGATAACAGCTATGATAAAAGGGTCAAGGCGCAAAACATTGAAGTTCAGTGCTCAGTGAAGGTTCAGCTATATGAGTAACAAGCGTTCTTGGGAAACTAAACCCTGGGGTTTCGCTTTTGACTGACCTCCAAAACGGAGCACGTGCCCAGAGCCCGAGGTCTTCTAAACTGATATGGACACAATAGGACTTGACCCCACATGGACGAGCGCCATTGAGTTTATTTTTTTAGAAGTTATAATAAATAACAAAGCTATATTTTAGGTGTTAATAATCAAGTTTGTTTACGAAAAACGATTTTCATCAAAGTAGCACAAAAGATCAAATATCAGTTTTTCGGAATGTAATCGTTTTTTATCAAAATGTCTTTTTAGCCGAGAGATGACGAATATTGAAATAACTCAAAAAATGCAGTTTGTTCTGAAAGTAAAGATGCTGTCTTAAGGGGAGTATGCTTAGCATTCGAAACAAGTCTCCGTTTCTGCTAATTTCCTTTCCAAAGTTTACGTCATTATATTTTAACCTTTTAGATCTAACTCATGTTTCCCCAGCAGCACAAGAACGTTCAAATTTGGTGCAAAAATGGTGTTATTGGTCAAATAACGGTGCTAAGTGTCCCTTGAACGTTATATTCTACGTGTAAAAACAGTAATATTATCACGGTGTCACTTCAGTGCTTAAAGAACGTGATATTTGACGTGTAAAAACAGTAATATTATCACGGTGTCATTTCAGTGCTTAAGGAACGTGATATTTGACGTGTAAAAATAGTAATATTATCACGGTGTCATTTCAGTGCTTAAGGAACGTGATATTTGACGTGTAGAAACAGTAATATTATCAAGGTGTCATTTCAGTGCTTAAGGAACGTTATATTTGACGTGTAAAAGCAGTAATTTTATCACGGTGTCATTTTAGTGCTTAAGGAACGTGATATTTGACGTGTAAAAACAGTAATATTATCACGGTGTCATTTCAGTGCTTAAGGAGGTGCTTAATTTCTCAGAATTGAGGTCGTGAATTGCTGCTTTTTAGAAAGGGGGAGGAATCATATCTGCAGAAACTTTAAGTTTTATCCTAGACAACTCTTTCTCCCAAGATCCTAATCAGATTTGCATGCATTTCAGTAAAAAAACATTATATTCATACTAATAAAATGATATGATTTACGCCCTTAGTCCTTCATAGATGGCGCCTCCTGCAAAAAATTTCCTTTTAAAGTATTATTTTTCTCCCTCGATAAGATCAAGTAGCGTCTAGTGGTTAGCGTGTCCCGCTGTAGTCGCAAGGGACCCGCGTTCGAATCCCGCGGACTGAATATATTAAATTCAAAGTAATTAAACAATCATTAATTAAATTAGATAAATAAATTAAATAATTAAAACCAAAATGGTGACGAACATGGATCAAAAATGGCGGGTCACAAATGACGTCACTGTTAAAACACGTCACGGCACCCGGATAGTAGTGGGGTATACGTAGTATACTTTTTTAGCTGGGGAGCACTGAAAATAAACGTATTTCCAGAACCTAAATACAACCTATCATTCCACGTTCAAAACTGGGACAAAAAAAGGTGGTCAACACCAGATTTCGACGTGTCATATTACCATCGATCGATGAGACACATAGACGTTGACAACACTTGCTGCGAGAACGTGTTTTGAACGTGCCGGTTGGGGGGTGCGCTCTGTACGTGTTGTAGAACGTATTTTGAACGCCTTTGTGCTGCTTGGGTTTATAGCATTTTATAATAATTCATCTGCGTTTTAAAACTTCAAAAAATGAAAGTTTTATAAAACTATATAGGGCTAAGAGAAAATAATAATAATTTATTAATTGATACCATATTCACATATATGTAAATGTGTATATTAATATACATACTGTAAATATTATTTAAATAGGAATCATATAACTAGTTCCTACCCAAGAAAAGTAAAAAGCCAACGGACACAATAAAAAACGTAGAAAATTAAATAATACGAAACGGCATCATTTCTGTAGAAGATGGACAATTTTAATTTTGAGAATACTACTTTTTTAGAGGCTTCAGTTGCGTTTTTCGAGTCAAGGAATTTTATTTCTTCTCTAGGGTGGGGGGAGAGGGCGGCAGATTTCCAAGCTACCTAGGAGCGTCAAGGAGCTAAATTTCTGCATCGGAACTAATATAACTAAGTTAGATGTTAAAATAATGAAAATGTCGTTCTGCAAGTGAGACTGGATCAAAAAGTAAGACGTTTTCGAGCAGATATTGACCTAAACATTATAATTTTAGCGCTTAAATACTGAAACAGGGAAAAACTGAACGCACAAACTTCAACTTTATTAATTACTTTATACGACCATAAAGTCTAAAATTTCCTAGATAGAAGTATAAAAATTCGAAAAATCATTGAAAAAAGTCCGCGTATACGTGCCAAGGTCTACCCTATTTGATTTATTTATTTTCTTTTTCTCTAGTTTTCTAACGAAATCGTACAATAACTTAGGATGTCTCCTCGCCCCCATAAAGCACTGTACTCTCTGTATATAAAAAATAAAAAACTCCAACAATATCTATGTGTATATGCAGTAGCGTAGCTAGGGGGCCCAGCGCCCGTGGCGAACTTGAAAAATTGCGCCCCCCCCCCCATAGAGGTTGCTCTGATGGAAGGTCATTGTGACCTCCCAAAATGTCCTTATTCCAAAAATTTTGATTTATGTATTCGAAAAATTTGCCGATAATGTTGCAGCCTTTTTTCTTTCTTTTTTTCTTTCTCAGCTCAGTGTTCTCCCTCTTGTTATGTGTGCATGATATGTCTGCTTGTGTGTGTTCGTATTATTGGGTAAAGTTCAAGTTTTATTTTTTACGAGTTTTTTGTTCAAGTTGAGAATTTTTGTCTTTCTAACAATTTTATTTCAGTCGTTCCTACCTTTCCCCATCATTTCACATAAATTCAAATGAAAAATAATTCTTGCAATTCGTTATTAAACATAATGTAAGTTTTTCCACGCAACAGCTTTTATTTTAAATATAATTTGTTTTAAAACACTAGAAGAATGCATAAAATAAACATAATTTGTGCATTTTAAATAAAACTCTAAGCATTGATTCTATTGTAATTAGGAAATCAAAGAAAATGTAAAAAGCATAATTAATCTGAAATTGGCTTAATAAATACGACTTCTTGCATACGAGAAAAAAAAGTTCACTATTTTTCGCCTCCGATTATATTTTATAAATTAGACTGTTCATGCTTTGTATTTAAACTGTCCCCGAGAAAACTTTTCAAACAAACAAAATCGCTTTACCAGTACGCAGTTTCTTAATAATAATCTTACCTATATGAGGAGAGGAGAGGCAATTGTTTCCTCGCTGGCTATAAGAAACTTACAATATGCGATTTCTTGATTTTTTTTTCTTTTCTTTTTATTACAGCGTATGCAAACATGGGCCAACAATGGGGGAAAGCATTAGCGGATACCACAACGACAGTGCTCGGACTGAGAATAATAAAAAAAAACTGATTAGCACGTATATTTGTCTACCGTTTTAAAAAAGTGGTTCGCCCCCCTGAAATAACGTAGAGTACACGCATCTTCCCTCAAAATTCACTTGTCGTTTCCTTGTTCAGTAATACATGAAAAACAATAGCTTTTTTTTTAATTTGACAATAGAAAGAGAACAAAACATATTGCACTGACGTGGTTACAAATCGAGCTCAATCCCTCCCAATAATACTAAAACAGTAATGTACACTGAAGTGACAAAAGTCATGGGATAGCAATATGCAAATTTTCAGATGGCAGTAGCATCGCATAGAACAGGTATAAATGCGCAGTGCTTTTACAGAGCTTTCATTTCTGTTCAAGTTATTCATGTGAAGAGGTTTTAACGTGATGATGACCGCACGACGTGAATTAACAGACTTTGAACGCGGAATGTCAGTTGGAGCTAGACGCATGGGTCATGCCATTTCGGAAATCGTTAGAGAATTCAACATTCCCAGATCCACTGTGTCAAGAGTGTGCCGAGAGTATGAAATTTCAGGCATAACATCCCACCATGGACAGCGCAGTGGTCGACCGCCTGCACTTAAAGATCGAGACCGGCGACGTCTGCAAAGAGTCGTAAATTCTAACAGACAAGCAACACTGCGTCAAATCACCGTAGAAATCAATGTGGGACGTACAATGGACGTGTCTGCTAGAACTGCGCGGAGAAATTTGGATTTCTTGGGCTATTCCAGCAGAAGACCGACTCGAGTGCCTTTACTGACAGAACGACATCGCTTGCAGCGACTCTCGTGGGCACGTGAGCATATCGGTTGGTCCCTAGATGAATGGAAAACCGTGGCCTGGTCCGATGAGTCACGATTTCAGCTGGTAAGAGCCGATGGTAGGGTTCGAGTGTGGCGCAGACCCCACGAAGCCATGGACCCAAACTGTCAGCAAGGCACTGTTCAAGCTGGTGGTGGCTCCGTAATGGTGTGGGCTGTTTTTTCATGGCATGGACTTGGTCCTCTAGTGCGACTGGACCGAACATTGACTGGAAGTGCTTATGTGCAGCTACTTGGAGATCACTTGCAGCCATTCATGGACTTCATGTACCCAAACAACGATGGGATTTGTATGGATGACAATGCGCCATGTCACCGGGCCACAACTGTTCGCAATTGGTTTGAAGAAAATTCTGGACAATTCCAACGAATGATTTGGCCACCTAGATCGCCCGACATGAATCCCATTGAGCATTTATGGGACACCATCGAGAGGTCTGTTCGTGCCCAAAATCCTGCCCCATCAACGCTTTCACAATTATGGACGTCTATCGAGACAGCATGGCTCAATATTCCTGCAGAAGACTTCCAACGACTTGTTGAGTCCATGCCACGTCGAGTTGTTGCACTTCGCCGGGCAAAAGGAGGGCCGACACGATATTAAGAGGTATCCCATGACTTTTGTCACTTCAGTGTATAAAGAACACAGTAGTGCTTATATAGTTTGAGAGTACTTCATTAAAGTACCGTAAAATGGGGTGTATAGGAACAGCGGGGTCAATCGGAACAAAACTTCCCGACCGTACAAAGAAATTTTTCATAAATATACTATTGGGTATTTTTCGCCATGAATTTTTTTTTTAGAAAGGTAAGATCATAGGAAGTAGGAAAAAATTACTTTTGTCAATCTGGCAACGTTAGTGGCTTCTAAGGAGGGGTGCACGTGGAATGCTAGAAAACATCACATTTTTATAGACTGCAAAACTTCATATGCCAGAACAAACCTTCTTATACACTAGGTGGCCAAAAGTATCCGGACACTTTCAAAAATTCACATTCTTACATATAGCTCGAGAAATAAGTGATCAATTGTTCTTTAACTTTAGTCATACAAAATATAGACTTCACCGAACATTTCCAAGTTAAAATTAAATTACCCTTGCATTTGGGGGACGACAAGAAGGGGGTTGAAAGAAAAACCGCTTTTTGACCATAACTCTTCGAAAATAGCTCGGAATAAGCTATCAATTTCAGTAATTAATTAGCATACTATGTATAATTACTGTACAAATTTTTATGAACGTACCACTCTTACTTCTGAAGATATGAAACATTTTTGAAAAAACCCCAATTTTATTTGAAGGGTTTTTGCTCATAACACGCAGAGTTTTTGATCAAACCTTATCACAACTTCAGGAAAGATGACAAAATACAAGAGAAAGAACATACTAAAGCGGTAAATAAAAATATTAAAAATTCGATGAGATATGAACGTTAAAAGGAAATAATTTTTCACGGCGCATGCGCGAACGACAGAAATTTATAACTACAAAAATATTGTAGCCTGATTTATACTGCATCTTATAAAAAAAGTTCAAGTTGAATATCATGAAAAATGAAAAAGATATCAGCGATCTAGTGAGCTGTATTTCATTCAGTCGCAGACAATACATAAATAGTGAGGGGTTGTCCACAAATAGTGTGGTGACAATCGATCATTTTTTTTCAATGTTAAATTGTATACAGTTTGAAAATTTATATTCGGCATAGAAGTCACATTTCGTCTGTTAGGTCAAAAAGACCTTATACGTACGTTTCCAAAAGTATCCGGACACCCTCTGAAACGTTGGTTTTGAAAGACGACGCAATAACCTTTAATTTAAAAATAGCTCTTTGTGGACAGACCCTCACTATTTATGTATTGCCTGCGAATGAATGAAATACCGCTCACTAGATCGCTGATATCTTTTTCATTTTTCATGATATTCAACTGAAACTTTTTTTATAAGATGCAGTATAAATCAGGCTACAATATTTTTGTAGTTATAAATTTCTGTCGTTCGCGCATGCGCCGTAAAAAATTATTTCCTTTTAACGTTCATATCTCATCGAATTTTTAATATTTTTATTTACGGTTTTAGTATGTTCTTTCTCTTGTATTTTGTCATCTTTCCTGAAGTTGTGATAAGGTTTGATCAAAAACTCTGCGTGTTATGAGCAAAAACCCTTCAAATAAAATTGCCGTTTTTTCAAAAATGTTTCATATCTTCAGAAGTAAGAGTGGTACGTTCATAAAAATTTGTACAGTAATTATACATAGTATGCTAATTAATTACTGAAATTGATAGCTTATTCCGAGCTATTTTCGAAGAGTTATGGTCAAAAAGCGGTTTTTCTTTCAACCCCCTTCTTGTCGTCCCCCAAATGCAAGGGTAATTTAATTTCAACTTGGAAATGTTCGGTGAAGCCTATATTTTGTATGACTAAAGTTAAAGAACAATTGATCACTTATTTCTCGAGCTATATGTAAAAATGTGAATTTTTGAAAGTGTCCGGATACTTTTGGCCACCTAGTGTATTTAAATACTAAGAGTGGTATGTTTTAATTATGCATGTATCTGAACTACAGAATACCACATTAGAATTTACATTTTTTATAAATTGTGTCATAAAAATGAAGAATTCTGAAAAATGCCATAAGGAAAAAAATTGTGGGGTGAATCGGAACACTTAGTTCTGTTGTTCCAATTCAAATTTATTTGAAGGAAACTGTTTGAAAAATCAAGATTTTAACCCCAATTCTTCTAATCAAGGTAAGGACAAGTATTGATTACTGTTTATCCCTTCTTGCGAGCAACTAGATCTTAGAATGACAGAATGTTGTAGATTTCAAATGATTTTTTCTCCAGGTAACTTCTTTTTACTTAAAATACGAGGGGAAAAGTCACATAGACTTTATGTAGTAAAAGTTCAACACACAGACAGTGATGAATAAAGCGAAAAAATCTTTCAGGACAATCCCCGAAATCCAGAGATTTGAAGAAACTAAAGAAAAGGCAGAGTTCATCCCAGGAGATGTTATTAAAAAACTTAAGCCAAGTCACAATTGCTAATTTAAGGACAAGTACATATTTGTGGACGACAGGAGTGACTTCCATTCATGTTAAATCTTTGCATTTCAATTCAAAAGCTTTTCTTAAAATTACTTTTCATTTTTCATAAGTTCAAAATTATTTTGAATTTTCACAAATTATAAACGTTTACTGGTATTGAAATTATACATTTATTTGACGGTAATTATCTGTTCTTATTCTCCGTCATCAATATTACCCATGTTTGTGAGACCTATTACAGGTTAAATTGAAAAAAATAAAAATTTTAACATGTGTTCCGATTGACCCCTATCAGCGGGGTGATTCGGAACACCCATAATTTCCTATATATTTTAATAATAATTATTCAAAATGTTTTGTCTTTGCTAGAAATATCAAAAATAAAGCAAGACCGAAGTTTTTACCCAAAAAATCAAATTAAAAAAAATCTTTTAACTGCTTTTTTTTACAATCAAAGCTGAAAAGTGTTCCGATTCACCCCATTTTACGGTACACATAAAATAGAAGAATTTTCAAAATACGAAATCGAACCTCACCAAAAAATATCTTTTTTTAAACCTTCTAATCTTCTATACTGAGCAATCGAAGCACAAACAGCGTTTGTAAACGTTACTCGTTCAAAATTGCGCGCCGCTGTAATTGTGTTATTCATTTTTGGAATCTTCATTTAATGTAGGCGCTTGGTACAGTCATAGAAAAAAAAAACGAAACACTCTGAATTATTCGGCTGCTATACGTGCCAAGAACAAAAGAAAGGTGTCTTCTGACATGGATTAAAGTCTTCTTTAAAACCATGTGAGTAAAATTTTGATAAGGGGCTATATACAAAGTGAAATGAACTCAAAGTCTGAATTTTCAAATAGGAACCCCTACATTTGGTTACATAATTAGGTGCGGAGGGCCAAAAGTACGCTCGGTACCAAGCAGCATCACTTTAGGACCAGTAGAACAAAAGTTATGACCGACCAAAGATTTAGGGACCACCACCACATTTAAAAGGCTACTTTCAAGGTCGAAATTTACGAAGAGTAGACAAATCATATTTTTTTGATTAAATTACCTAAAGCAACTCGCAATAATACGTTTGCTTTTCGTAATTAATTAAAAATTCTCGGGTTTTGTTAAAGTTACAATATTTTTTTGAAATTTGGAAGAGAAAATCCTACTGTGTAGAGTTTAAGGGAAAAACGCAACATTCTATCTTTTTGATTAAACAAAGATGGATGCATATTTTTAGCTACGCACTAACCGTTGCAGCACACATCTTTTGGAGAGAGGTTACAACTTAAAAGTAACCTCTTGTATTTATATAAACTACTGTATTAGGATTGGCAAAATTGTTAAAACCGTGGCTCAGAATTTAAAAAAAGTGTAATCTTCACAAATTATTCCAAATAACCCTCCGAGACACCACAGTTTCCCATGAAAATCAAGTGTCCATGTTAAAAGTTTTCTGAATTGCTACATGTTAAATGAATGCAGACTTCTGACTAATGGACAAAAAATATGATTGTCTACCAGTTTTAAAATATACTCAGCAGTTTTATTAGCGTTTCGCCTTCAACATTTTTTAACTGTTAAAAACTAAATACTATATAAAAACGCTGAGCATGTTCTGTAACTGATGGATAAGCATATTCCTCTTTCTTTGCATAGAAATGCCTTGCTATTGTTTCAGTTTGCATAGTTGTATATTGTCCCTAAAAATGGTTCTTTTAGCATATCTCAAAAACTACTGGATATTTTGAGCTCCCATTTTGGATTCTCCTTTGAAACCCCTTCTAGATTGTTTTTCCATCAAAATATTATATGGTTCCAGATCATCATTTTTTCAAATATTAATTTCAAAATTCATAAAAAATTCAAAATTTTATCTGAGAGGAAGTCAATGACGTTTTTATTGTTGGGTTGGTTTATACTTTGATATAAAAAAACAAACTTTGCCGTACCTATTGTGGTTTAGGTATTATATGCCCAAATATCAAAAATATTTTTAACATTACGGGACGGTTTTTTCTCAGTTTAATTGTGAAGCAACGGCTGGAGCAAATTTAAAACGATTTGGTATACAAAGTTAAATGATGTTGCTGATCACAAATATGTGATAAAAAAGGGGGGGTTTCATAGAAAATTTTAAAGTTGATGCCGATTTTTATATGAAGACGACCCCTTAACAAAAATTTACCAATAGAAATTTATAGAACACATTATTCCTGAAAAAATAACATATTACACGTGTCTCTAGTGTTAATAGTCTTCGAATAAAAGCGAGTGTTTCGTTTTTTTTTTCTATGACTGTACAAATTTTTAAAATCGCGGAATTTGCAATAGTCGTTTTATAGAAATGGGAGAAACCATCTCCCATTTTTGGGAAATACATAATATTCTCATGCTTGTTTTCGCCACAGAAAAATTGTTAATTATGAAAGATATTTTCTGTCATCATAAAATTGCATTCCAAAAATCTGCATCGGAAATATTTTCAACAAAAGCTCGCCGATTTTTAAAATCGTAGAACATTATTTCCGAAATATGGTATGTAATTAATAAGTTGAATTGATATCGTGAAAGAAGCGGAGAGAAAAGGTTTGTTTCTATCTCTTTTAAGTAAGATCTGGCAATTATAGATTAACCTATTATACAGGCTCCAGACCCCATATAAATCTACCAAAGCAAACATACAAAGTTACACATTTTGTATGGTTTCTCTTGTAGCGTGGGGGTGCGGTTTGCGCTGCTCGAGGTGTCTTTCAAATGTCATTTTTTAGTCTGTTTGGACTTGACCAAAAAAATTTCTTTTTTTTTTAAATCGCCCAAAATGCCGCCCCCCCCCCCTGGCTGCTGCGCCCGTGGCAAGAGCCACTCCTGCCAACCCCTAGCTACGCCACTGTGTATATGTATATTTGGTGATTTTACCATGGTCTGTAAACCATCAAGGAAGTATTCGTGCTAAGTTTTTTTTCTGAAGTTAAATTTTACATATCCTCCGAAACAAACGCAAGAACTAGCCAATTATAAATCCCAAATCAATATATGCTCTCTTAAAAAAATGCAAAATACTGTCTGTCCATGGAAACCGCGCCTAGCACTCGGGAGCCATTCCACTTAAAAAAGGGGTGATGGGTTGTGAGTGGGAACTAACCGAAGTTTCTGATTTAAAGTCTGCATTTTTTTCTCTCTATCCTTTTGACACTTTCAACTGAGCTACGTATTTGAAATTAGCATCGTTCTACGTTGTCTGATACGGCTCAAAATATTTCTTATTATTCTTCCCCTTATTGTTATCTTCCCTATCACCCCTATTTTGGTAAGATCAGAGGAAGCCTGACGCATGCGTGAATGCACGGAAGGTTTTACCTAAGAAAATGGACAGTAGCTTTTTTGCTAATTTTTTTTAGACTACTACGCTCGCCAAGAAATGGTGGCCAAAACAGCTTTTATGTGTACAGTGAAAATATAGCCAGAGGTTAACACTCTCTGTGGTTGATCCTAAATTTTATGTTACTACAAAAGTTCTTGTGTTCCTTTTTTTTTTCAGTTTCTCTTTCCATTCCGTAAAACTTGTCTTCGCTTATTTCAGTCTCATAATTAGCCTCTATTCTGAGTTTGCAGGGTAGCAAATTCCGTTTTCGAAAACGTGGCGTACGAAACACCCCCGCAGCTCTCGCAGGGGGTTGCGCACAATCCAGAAAAAATAGCAATACGTTAAACTGAAAAAATATTTTTTATAGCTAAAAGCTAAATATATTTTCTCCTAAGCCAATGTCACTCCAAAGAATCTTCTTCTAAAGGGGGGGGGGGGGCTTATTTACTTACAAATTTTGCAAGGGGCGCAACTAAGCTTATGTACGCTTCTGTTTATGTTTTTTGACTTGCATTTGTTTATAGCAGTGAAATTTGTGTCGGAAAACGCAAATAGGGAGTATATCGTAACTAAAATTAAGAACTGGCTTTACACAAACTAGTTAAGCAAATATTTAAAATGAAATAATGTTTTGATGATAAACTGAAAGTATGATTAATATAATCAAAGCTGTAAATCGTAAAAAAGTTTTCAAAATTAAATCATCCTTCAGAGATAATTGAATAATTAATAAGTTCAATCTGATGATTTTGAAAAGCTGCGATAAACTTATGAAGCTCAGAAAGTTTGTTTGCACAGAAGAAAGTATTATATGACTTATTAATTCACCTCAATAAACAGTTAACAACGAGGGATATAGAATGTGGAACAAAAATAGAATGTGGAAATAATTTAGGACATAATCCAAGAACAATTAATTGTGACTTTGAATTTATTTTGAAAAATACTTAAACATTTTTTTGAAAATCCAATTATTTCAGGAAATTGAAGTATACAGATTAAATATACAGGATCTCATCTGACAAAATGAACAGGAAGACAAGTTGTTTCTCTTTTAAAAAAACTTAACAAAAGAGCAATAAGATTACTTAATGAAATTTGTAGCATTGAATCTTCTTGTGTTTAAAAGGTCAGATGAAGTAGCCAATAACGTGTTTGACTTCTTTCACCTTTGCGATCATCCAAATATAATGTATTCTGGTAACGAACGCAAATTTTATAATCAAGTCCTTGAATATGTAACACAGACGTGACCAGAGTTCAAAATGGTTCATGACAAACTATGATCAGCAAACCAAGACGTTGAAAATGTACTCACTATTTGGATGATTCGACGGTCAATAACCAAACCAACAACTTGTGAGGATATTCAATTTTTTGCATTTATGATCAACCTATTATTTAGGCATTGAGTTCTCAGTAACTGCAAAGGTGAGATTGTTTTTTATTATTTTTTGTTCAAAGTTTTATAATCATTTTCTTTTCTTTTTTCATTAATAAAAACTAAAATATTTTTTTACCCGAGACAGATCGGTGCACAGTCACCCTTTCTTATCCAAACACCTGTCGCAGGGTAAATATTTATCTGTAATCAATCACCCTTTCAGTATTTTCTGGAAAAAAAATTGTTTACTTAACTTAAGAAGTTAATTCTCTTAAAATAATAATGTGCTTGTTAATATTCAAAATTCAAATGAGTTTTTAATATGTTTTTATTAGTTTCACATGTGGGTTTGTTTGTTTATGTGTATGTATGTATGTATGTATGTAACTCTGAATTAAAGATAAAATTCACGTTTTTCACACACATAAAAGTAATATAAATATATTTAATACTATTATTAATGCTAAAGGCTAAACTATATTATTACATGTTGATGTATTACGTTTCAGTTGTTAGTATGTAACTCTGAATAAAAGGTAAATTCACATTCTTTGCAAGTATAAAATTAATATATTTAATACTGTTATTAATACTAAAGGCTAAACTAGTACATTACATGTTGATGTATTTATTATAAGTGCATGTAAACTTGTCGGATATTCAATAGTTTTGAAAATCATTGGGAAATCAGAGTATCATAAAATATTTTGATTAACTCTAAAAGCGTATATTTTAGTTTTTTAAAACTATATTTTAAAATGATTCCTTTTAATTTATAGAAAATTTCAGATAAAACTGATTGGGGTAACTCATTCACCCCTCGTTATCTCTTTCGTCACTGTTAAATGTGCGCCTTCTGCCGGGTTAACGAAAATCTGCAAATTGAGATAACTGATGAGAATCCAGAAGTCTACCATAAAGTTCTGATAAGATCAAACACGGATCCAAAAAGGGATACGGGATCATAATTCCCAAGGATAGCCAAAACTTGTTTTTTAGGAATTCAATTTAAAAGAATTCTCGGGAGGGAGTGGATTAATATTTTTGCAAAAAATAGTGCTGATTTTGAAGTAAAAGGTCATGTCAATATTTATTCTAAAACATGTTTCTGGGGAAGCTTTGATGTGGTTGTATTTCAAAATATTTGTCTTTTAAGCACTACTTTACAATAATTAATTATTGGTTATAGCTATTCTACTAATTCCATGTACAATCTATGTAATTGAATAAGGTTTGAGAGAAAACAAAAAGTTTTGATATTATTTACAAGCATTGCGCCATAGAATGGTGTTTTTGTTTTCTTCCTAGTTAAACTGTTATTACAATTATTTTCTGTCACTTATTCATGTCAGTATTCATCATATAGATAAAAATAAATATTTCGTAGATATTTTTGTTAATTTAAAATAGTGTCCTATTCAATTCTATCATTAAGGGCCAGTGACTCATTCAGCACTATAGTTGGGGATGAATGGAACAAGTGGGCATCTTTAGTTTTTTTTTTTTTTTTTTTATCATCGAGCAAAAAAAAATCTGCTGAAAA
>JAXGGA010009359.1:0-51745 GCA_038373865.1 Uloborus plumipes
CAGCCTTGGAAAAAAGAGAGGAATTAGGTTCGGGATACCCCCTTCCATTTACTTACTACTTTTTTAAATATTTTTATTCCAAATCAAAATGGAGAAAATAGGAAAAGATTTTTCAGCTAACTATTTTGGTTTTCTGTACTGAAATTTTAAATTTCCTTCCAGTGCCTTCATTGGTTAGAAGTACAGAGGTTTGTGACTTTAGTGTAAGTTTTCTTATTATTATTAATTTGTTTATTTTGCAAAGATACCCTTCGGTCACTTTTTTCTGTTTTTTTTCCTCTCTCTCTTTCGTACTTCTTTTTATTTTAATACCATTTTATATTCTTTTTAATTTGTTTTAACTTTTTATCTGTTTTCTTATTTCTCGAGCATGTTTCTCAGAAAATCAGGGGCGGGCTTATCATGTCGCAATTGCCCCCCCCACTCTCCCCGACCATAGGGGGCTTTTATAAAATAGATTCAAAAAAAAATTGAATTAAAAATGTTTTAAAGAATTCCGTTTTTGAAAGAAAGGAGCTGTAAAAATTTCATTATAACAATCCTTCAAACCTGTAATTCGCCACTGCGAAACATCATGACTTTACATGACAAATCCTCGAAATTAAAATTATTTTGGTTTTGATGGGGAGACGATTTGTGATTTGAAGTTCTATGCTTTACTGAGGTCTCATTCTCGTGCCTCATGCATCTATACATTGTACAATGAATGATTGAATTGAAAACAATGCCTTAGTTTCTTGGAAATTGTAGACGAGGGTATGTAAGACAAGATATGTGTTATACGTGGGCGTATTTGTTATTTAAATTGGATTCAAAGCGTAGTATATATTGAGGCATTAATGACTTGAATCTTTTCTGACACCGTGGAAAAATTGAAAATGTCGTAGATGCTTAAGGCATTCAAGTCCAGTTTTGTCATAGGGGGAGCTTAAGCCCCAAAGCCCCCTCCTGGGTGCGCGCCTGCTTAGCACGGCAGTATAGGAGATGTTACTTTTTGCCAATTTAAATATACTTTTAACCAATCCCAATCCTATCTGAATTGTAATCTACTCTTCCTACAAAAATGCTGATGTTTTCGTTTCGCACAATGCAACATTCTTATCATATTTACCTAATAATCGGACATGCAGTTTCAAGCCTGATCCTTCACCCATTGATTCCCGAAAACGGTTATCTGCGTCTTGCGCAATCCCAACAGGTGGCGGATTCTAACATGCACTTGAGATATCAACAGGAAGAAGACCCACAACTCAGTTTCAGACGTCTCTGAAGCCATCATGGGAAATGAGCCACATGTGAATGGGGAGGGTGCACGGCGTCTTATGTTTGTTCTTTCACGAAATTTGTCCATGACCCAATGAGACGTCACAACTGACACATACAAAGTGAGCGGCGTTAACCATGTCACCTATCTCACTTTTTGTACCACGTTTTGCAGCCACATGATCTCACTCAAGTTACTGTTACAAATGCGATGCTGACCTGTTTAGTATTCTCAGTATCGATATCAGCTTATTTTATCAACTTTTACTGGTTAGTTTTCACGAGTGACACTGATGCAAAGTGAGCAGCATTAACTATTACCATTTTTTTTTTAGTACAAAACTTTTGCCAGCCACATTGATGGCTGTACTCAAGCAAGTTACTGTTACAATATGGATAATGCTGCTGTTTGCAGCCGAGCCATAAACAATAGAAAATACACCCGGTGGGAATTTAGTTTAGTAGGAATTAGGTTTCTCTGGTTACGTTTCACAAATGCCACTGATACAAAGTATGCAGCAGTAACTATTACCATTATTTTTAGTACCAAACGTTTTGCAAGCCACATTAGGGGCTGCACTCAAGCAAGTTACTGTCACAATATGGATGCTGCTGCTGTTTGCAGGTGAGTCCTAAGCAATTGAAAATCGAGGGATTTAATTTAGTAGGAGTCAAATTTTACTGGTCAGGTTTCACGAGTGACACTGATACAAAGTGACCAGCAGTATTACCGTTCTTTTTGGTACCTAACTTTTGCCAGCCACATTGGTGGCCGTACTCAAGCAAGTTATTGTTACAATATAGAAGGTGCTGCTGTTTGCAGCTGAGTCATAAACAATTGGAAATATAGGGGAGACTGGGGACGGTTGTGACGCGGGGCGGTTGTGACAGTCGTCATATTAGCTAAACCATAATTAATACCTGGTTGAAGCAAAGAGAGTGTATCAGCATGTTTGTCTGAATGTGTGTCAAAGCATTGCGGTAGCCATCGAGCGACATTAACGCTGGCAGAGGGGTTGGTTACTTTTTAACAGTTAAAAGTAAGTTTTTTTGTTCGATTTCTTTTAGTAATTCCTGTTGAATGGGTACAGATAGAGAAATGAAAGTTTTCTCCCCGTTAGTAGTGAACCTTAATAGAGAAATAGCAGTAATTACTTTTTATGTAGGCTATTTTGTATTGCCATGGCGATTGCTGTTTTCAAAAGTAGTGGGTTGGGGTCGGTTGTGACAAATTACGTGGGGACGGTTGTGACACGAGTAAAACATGTTTTTATCATATGTGATGCCCATAATACGCTTGGAAAAGACAGAAATAGGGCAGTGTGACCTAATGAAATATAAAGAAGCTTATAAAGAAGTGAAACTTTTTTTTCCTTCGGATATCTTTGGAAATGCAACGTTAATCGTAAGTCTTTGCTAAGAAACATTCATTCGTAAACGCGATGGAGCCGGCCGGCGCTGTCACAATGAAAACAACGTGTGCATAGGTTATATTGCTCATAATAAAGTGCTTTTGAGCTTACATATACGCTGAAAGCAGATATGAGAGTAAAATGGCTACTGAGAAATGGTACCGTTCATTTATGAATAGAAATGTTTCACGTCTGTTCGTGTAGCTCATGCAACTAGCCTTTCAAGAGTACCAAGCTTCAATAAAACAAATAAATGTGGAATCTTTCTTTGATACTTGAGAATTGTTATGAACAGACACGGTTATGACCCACAGGATGTGCATAATGTTGCCAAAACAGACGTTACGAAATTCCAAAAACCTGATATTTTTGTAAGACTTGGTATAAGGCTACTTCAACTGAACGAGACACATTGTTAAATGTTAAACTTTCCCAGATGAAGGTTATGTTGAATTACGTTTAATATTACTTGAAATTAAAAGTGATCTAGACTGTTTTGCTGTATATTTGAACTTGTCACAACCAACCCCAAGCACTGTCACAACCGCCCCTGGGGTGGGGTCGGTTGTGACATTTTTTCTTTTTTTGTTTAATTTGGTCCTGTGAGTTAACTACTGTACGTAGGGAGAAAATTTTAGTATTTATAAGCAGGCAAATAAACACTTTAACATAAAAACAACTTTAAACCAGCTCACAGGCATTGCTAAGGGATCTATGGGGGAGCAAATAAAAATTGTCACAACCGTACCCAGTCTCCCCTACTTCCATTGTAAATATCATTCATTTCCGCCCTAACTGATGTTTTCTAATGAAGCACGTGTGAAGAGCAAAATCCAATTGAAAGTTCCTACTGTAATATCATGGAATTAAAGGTAAGATTTTAAAGTCTTAAAAAAATTGAATTTTAAAGAAATAAATAATAATTAAAAAAAACACGCTTCTGTATTTACGGGGTTTTTTGAAATGTCCGTTTAAAATTCTTGAAGTAATGTGGAGGCTAAATCGGCGCCCTTCGACTCAGCCTTCCCACGCCCTTTCGACCACCCAGTCCGGCCCTGATGTGATGTTGCCAATTTAAAAGTCAATTTTTCAGAATTTCAAATTTTTCTATCTTTTTTTTTTTTTTTTGAAATCCATGAGTAATCGAGTTTATGTCCGAAACTAAACACAAAAAGAAAAATATGGCACTGAAAATATTTGATTATTAGGTTCTAAATCACGCAAAAGTAATTTTTAAAAAAATAAATCAAAATTTTCATTTCAGAACTGCTTGTAATTTTTAACTGCAATCGCATAACACAATGTTGACAAACAAAACACCTAAATATTTAAATTAACGTAATGCGGAAACAGTTTCCTGCTGTTTTTAGCATAATTCGCTAAAATCTGGGTAGTAAAATGTAATCGTAAACAATTTCCATTGATCGTTGATGTTTTTCGACAATCAAATTTAATCCACCATGTAACTTCAGTGGTAAAACAATAGTTTGTCCTGAAAATGGGTCTGGTATGTATTCCTTTATAGTCATTCTTACAATAATTATAAAGAAAACAAGCAAAGCTTTTATACTGAATAAGAATGACTATAAAGGAAAGAAAAATTCGGAGAAAGTGCATGTAATGGTGCATATTGATTTTATGTGAAACACAATTGTGTCTTTTTCTTTAGCTCCCAGTTATTTTTTTGATATAGTAAGGTATAAATAATAAGAAAGTCATGCAATCGTATGATAGATTTCTCCATGGTTGAAACTCGTATTATCACGTAGGTCCTTCTTCAGTGGTTGGATAGGAACTAGACGTATTACATACTACGTTCTATGCAATACACCGCCAATTCGACCATTTCGATCCATAGACTGCAGTTTCGTGCTTGTTATGCACTCATCAGCATGGAATACGAAAGTAGCCGAGTTGGAGGCAAAAATTCTCCTTCTTGCCTCCAACTCGGCTACTTTCGTATTCCATGCTGATCAGTGCATAATAAGCACGAAACTGCAGTGAATCCAAGTACCTTTAAAACACGCTGTGAAAATTATGGGATGCAAATGGTAGATTAGCTTATTCCTCTTTCCGTATATGGTAATCCAGTTCTGTTGTTTCAGTTTGCATAATTGTATCTGGTCCCTCAAATGGACGAAAAGTGGATCATTTAGCATATCTTAAAACTACTGGTTAATTTAAGCTCCGATTTGGATACTCTTTTAAAATCTCTTCCAGACGGTTTCTCCATCAAAATATTATATAGTTCCAGACAATTATATTTTCGAATATTAATTACATAATTCAGAAAAAAAAATCAAAATTTCATCTGAGAGGAAGAACAAGAAGTTCTGTCAAGAACTAAACGAGCCTACTTTCCCGTACATCGACATCGGCATTCTAGCATCTGATCATTATTCTCTTGATTATCTAAGACTAAAAATTATGTCAAACATACCTTTAAAAGCAAAATATACCTCTCTCATCAGATGAAATAGACACATAAAAAGTAAATAAATGAATAAATAAAGTTTTGTCGCACCTTTTAAAGAATGTAACTGTTACAGTTCTTCCGTAGAAAAATTCCTCAATTGTTTTCAAAAAAAAATTAAAAGTACAAAGTACATCAAAACACATTTTATCAAAGAAAGAAAAAAAAAAGAAAAAAAAAACTCGTCCGTTGATAAAATGTCTCGAATTTCACTTTTAATCCGTTGCCAGTTGTTAAATATAAATAAAGAATAAAATGCCCTAGTGAATGAAACATTTTTGTTACAAAAAAAATCGTCTGCCAAAAATAATAATAATAATAATAATAAATTCAATAAAACAAATGAATAAATAAACAAAAAATCGTCTGCACAGTCAGTCATTTTTTTTCGGACTGTTTACTCAAAAGTTATTAGGGGTGACAGCTTGCTTGAGCGGTTCAATGTTGAATGAAAAATTGTTCAAATCGGAAATGTAAATACGGGAATGAAGTATCCTTGAAAAGTTCTTTCCAACAAAAAAAAGTTTGTTCAAATCGGACTGTTCATAATAGGAACATCTTTAGCAGTAAAAATATCAAAATTGAACTAGTTTTTATACTAATTGATAGGATAATAATTATTAAATATTAGTTTCTGATTTCATAACAAAGATAAAAAATTAATAGTGAATCCAGTTCATTATTTAATTGACTTTTATCACCCAATTTTAAACAAATTATATCTATTAACTATAATAACCATAGAGGCCAATTTATCTGTACCTTGTATTGCATGGTGTAGTTGGTTTTTCACATCACTATTTTCATTTTTACTATAAAAGCTCCTTTTTTCTTCAGCAGGCCCGAATCGCGAAAGTTTTAGCCTCGAGAATTTTTTTTTCTCAAGTTTCGGTTTTGTTAATTTAAAATTCGCGAAATTTTCCGCTTGCGAAATCGCCGATTTCTCAGTTTCCACGAAAATTACAGCTTGCGAGACTAAGTTATTTTACAGTATTTTCTTCACTGCTTCAATCCCCCCCCCCCCAAAAAAAAGAGTTATTTGTCCTTTAGTTTAAAATTTTATTTATTTATTTATTTTTATATTGAAATGCTGCACAATGAGCGCTTTAATAGAGGTAATCATTAAACAAGTAATTAAATCAATTATTAAATGTTAACTTCATGATCAATGACAAAAATAACAGGAAGTAGATTTTAATCCAGTTAATAAGGTTTTTATTGGATCATGTTGATTAAGTAACAGAACTTTGGCAGGTAGAAATTAAGCTTTACATTCTTGTAGTTTGGAATTATGTGTTGGAAATTGTTTTCCAAATTACTATGCTTTATTTCTTAGTTTTTCATTTCCACAAAGAGGTCTGTATTTTATTTGTCTATTTTTGTGTTACACAAAAAAAAAAAAAAAAAGATTGAATTGAAAATTACGACATGCAATTTTTTTTATTTTATTTACTTGGATGCTGCATAATGCAATGGAAAATTAAAGTATGACAATTATGAAGCTAATGTAATTAAGTATTAAAAATTAAGCAGTAGTTATTTGATTTATAACTCAGTTCACAGGAAATCAATATCGAGTTTAGTTAGCATACCACTGATTTTGGATCAACCAAGGTTTTTATTGGATTATACTGTGCACACAGTAGAACCATGGAAGCAATTTAATGAAGCTTTACAATTTTATACCTTATAATTATGAGTTCTTCTTCCAAACGATTTCTTTTCCAAACGACTATTTTTCAGCTCTGAACTTTTCATTTCCAAAGAGAGAGCTGCATTTTATTTTCATTTACTTTAACGTTACATAATACACTAATGAAAGAATGGTACTTATTGGGCAAATCAGAAAATGCAATTAATTAATAAACATTCACTCCTTGTTCATGATAAAGATAAAAGGAAGTCAATGTCAAATTCAATTAACATTTTGTTGGTTTTGACCACCAAAGGTCATATTTTTCATATCAGAAAAACCAAGAGAGTCTAATAATGATAGCGAAGTTTTCAGCTAGAAAATAACCATGCACAGTAGATATGTACTTTATTTTATTTTTAAGTAATTCAATAAGGTCATTGAAACAAGTTTTAGTATAGCTTTACAGTAAAAACCATGAGTGTATTCCCAATTTAAAATTATAAACGAGAAAAATGTTCGAACGTACTAATTTAAACTCCTTCAATATAATGCTCACAGTCCACTGAGGCAGCAGATGTAAAAATGTAACGAAAATACTTTTTTTCCGTTTCAGTAGTTAAACATTCTTTTTTTGCGTAGGAAATCCATTAAAAACTTGATGGAAAATGGGCATTTCTACGTTTTGCAACGGCTAAGAAAAATTGTAAAACCGGCACTGAGCGAAGTAAACAATCTCACATCTGCCGAAGACACAATATTTGGCACTCATAACTGTCTGTTACAATCTAGAACGGACACAGCATTTATTAAACACAATAAAAAGCTATATTAGAAGTTTGAAGAACATTATTGAACCTGACAAAAACACCGATCATTGCTTTCGCCAGCATACTACCGTAGCGATAACGTAAACAAAGTAGCAAAGGGCACAGTGACGTCAGGCCAATCACGTTGCGTTTTCGCGTCACGTGACTTTTCGTCAATTTTTTCTCACTTTAAAATTGAATATTAATTAACACAAAGCTTTTTTTGCATGGAAAAGCATATTTTCGGAAATAGTGAGTCATAATTCATCGAAATCACCTTAAATATTTCATATTCCTCACAAGTGCAAACTGCTATTTACCAACAGAAATTTGTAGAGTACATTATTCCTGAAAAAATGACACATTACACGTGTCTCTAGTGTTAATGTTCTTCGAATACGAGCGAATGTTTCGTTTTTTTTCTCTGACTGTACATCTCAAAATACAATACTTAACATACTGATTTCTTCTTAGAATCGCAACTATCAATAAAATCTTTAACGGCAGTTAGGTGTCAGGGAATTGACATGCACTTCGGACTACTAGCATGGCGCGTTGTCTTTTAACGTGAAGCTTCCCGTCTGCGTCTGCTTGGAAAAAAAAAAAAAAACTAAGAATTATAATACCTATTGCATATTTAAGTATTGTTCTTAAAACACTCCGATATTTGCGTTCGAGTCTCACAACGATGGAGAGACTATCTTGATATATCAGGATAAAATGTGATACTAGACTAATTTTCAAATGTTTTTAGCCATATCTAAACCTTACTGTGTTACAAAACTAACTGGTGATCAATAAAAAGAGGAATCAGTTGCATCTCGCAAAAAAATATGAACTTGGAAAATACGTCAAGATTTGTTTTTGCTGTTTCCTTTTTTTTTTTAAGCGTAGTGGGGTCAATTGGAATAAGTCAAACAAATTTTAATTTGATTTTAGTTCTATCCCTTTCTTTTGGCTGAATTGAGAAATGAAATTCGTGGATTGTATTCAAGATTAAGTTCTGTGGGAGTAACTGGCTGCATGGTAGCCGGCTGGAGAGTGCAATGGCTTGCACCCTCTCCCCTTTTTGGCTTTTGACAAAAGTTTTTTTTTTTTTTGAATAAGAAATATAATTACTTGGTACTTTTTATGCTAAAAACAAGTTTGAAAATATTTTTATATGCAATGAATTGAAATAAATTCATTTTGACAAAGAACTAACCGCAAAATATTCAAATTGCAAAGTACGCATCACAAACAACATTAAAGTCCTGTTATATCTATGGATTGTCTGCAAAGGGAAGGGCTAGTTCAGTTTTTTGAAGCTTCCCTCTCCGCTTCGAGTCCACTGCTTCCCCCTCGTGACGTTACCTCGGTCGTGACTGCGGAGAAGGGGACAAAGCAGAAATGAGGAGAGATTTCAGTGTTCTTTCCCACGTGCCTCGAATATTTGTTCTCTCTCATTTTCAAAAGTTTTTAGAGCTTTTTCAAGATAATTTTCGCTTTATTGAACTTCTACAAATACAAATGCGACTACCAGCAACCAGCTCTGGGCCCAACTGGGCTAATCCTAGTCAAATTATAGACCCCAATGACGATCAATGGCCCTCTTAAAACTATCTATCATCTTGCTCCTTACCTCCTCTTCCATTAAACTATTAAAAGATCCCACTACTCTGCTAAAATAGTAATTTTCAGAATTTCCAGGTTAGCCTGAGAGTTAAACAGCTTTATAACAATGACCCCTTGTCCTGCTTTCCGAACAAAAATTTAATCCCATAACATCTTTCATTTTGATAAATTTAAACACTTGAATCATCTCCCCCCCCCCCCGATTCTAATTTGCTCAAAACTATACATATTAAGCATTCTAAGTTTGAAATTATAGGTCTTGGTTATGAAATCCATTTTGTAGCACTCCATTGTACACTTTCCAATAAATTAATGTCTTTCTTAAGGTAAGGAGACCAAAACTGAACAGAACAGCATACTCCAAATGAGGTCTTACCAAACTTCTATATAATGGCAGAAGAACCTTCTGCCTTGGCGATATTGACCTGTGTTCAATTTTTTTCAACATGTGTGTGCAATAGCAACTAGCAAGAACACCTGCAAAAGCTCCAAGGGGGGGGGGATATTATATTTCACGTGATTCTTAAAAGAAACAAAAAATTTTGCAATTAATGGATGCAAAAAGGTCACCGAAATGATTGTGTGAGCGTCAAAAATGCAGAATTATGTAGTGGGCATTTTACCGAAGAGGAATTATAAGGAACAAATTACTCAAACTGCGTATTGGAAGAATTTTGAAACCTTTCGCTACACCATATATAAATATTGCAGTATCCGGTAATTTACAAATCAATCTTCCAAGTCAAGAAAAGCAGTAGAAGCGGCAAATAATTGCTAGTGCTTCAGGTACAGTCATAGGGGGAAAAAAAAAATGAAACACTCGCTCGTATTCGAAGACTATTAACATAAGAGACACGTATAATATGTTATTTTTTCAGGAATAATGTTCTCTAGAAATTTCTATTCGTAAAGTGTTGTTAAGGGGTCGTCTACATATGAAAATCGGCATCAACTTTAAAATTTTCTATGAAAACCAGCTTTTTTATCGCATATTTGTGATCAGAAACACCATTGAACTTAGTATACCAAATCGTTTTAAATTTGCTCCAGCCGTTCCTTCACAATTGAACTGAGAAAAAACCGTTTCGTAATATTAAAAATATTTTTAATACTTGGGCATATAATACCTAAACCACGATAGGTACGGCAAAGTTTGTTTTTTTATATCAAAGTATGAACCAACCCAATAAAAACGTCATTGACTTCCTCTCAGATAAAGTTTTGAATTTTTTTATGAATTATGAAATTAATATTTGAAAAAATAATGATCTGGAGCCTTATAATATTTTGATGGAGAAACAATCTAGAAGGGGTGTCAAAGGAGAATCCAAAATGGGAGCTCAAAATATCCAGTAGTTTTTGAGATATGCAAAAAGAACCATTTTTAGGGACCATATACAACTGTGCAAACTGAAACAACACTAACAGCAGGGAATTTCTAGAAAAAAGAATACACTTATCTACCAGTTGCAGAACATGCTCATCATTTTTATATAGTATGTAGTTTTCAACAGTTATAATATACTGAGAGCAAAACGGTTAATAAAACAGCTGAATGTATTTGAAAACTGGTAGACAGTCCAATTTTTGTCCATTAATGAGAAGTCTGCTTTCATGCAACATGTAGCAATTCAGGAAACTTTTCACATGGACACTTGATTTTCATAGAAAACTGTGGTATCTCGGAAGGTTATTCGGAATAATTTGTGACGATTAGACGTTTTTTAAATTCTGAGCCACGGTTTTAACATTATTGCCAATCCCAATACAGTAGTTTATATAAGTACAATCATAGAAAAAAAAAAAAAAAAAAAACGAAACACTCTGAATTATTCGGCTGCTATACTTGCCACGAACAAAAGAAAGGTGTCTTCTGAGATGGATTAAAGTCTTCTTTAAAACTATGTGAGTAAAATTTCTATAAGGGGCTATATACAAAGTGAAATGAACTCAAAGTCTGAATTTTCAAATGGGAATCCCTACATTCGGTTACATAATTCGGTACGGAGGGCCAAAAGTATACTGGGTACCAAGCGGCATCACTTTAGGACCAGTAGAACAAAAGTTATGACCAACTAAAGATTTAGGGACCACCACCACATTTAAAATGCTACTTTCAAGGTCGAAATTTACAAAGAGTAGACAAATTATATTTTTTCGATTAAATTACCTGACGCTACTCGCAATAATACGTTTGCTTTTCGTAATTAATTAAAAATTCTCGGGTTTTGTTAAAGTTATAATATTTTTTGAAATTTGGAGGAGAAAACCCTACTGTGTAGAGTTCAAGGGAAAAATGCAACATTCTATCTTTTTGATTAAGCAAAAATAGATGCATACTTTTAGCTACGCACTAATCCATGCAGCACACACCTTCTGGAGAGAGTTAACAATTTAAAAGTAACCTCTTGTATTTATATAAACTACTGTATTAGGATTGGCAAAAATGTTAAAACGATGGCGCAGAATTTAAAAAAATGTCTAATCGTTACAGATTATTCCGAGTAACCATCTGAGATACTACAGTTTTCAATGAAAATCAAGCGTCCAAGTAAAAAGTTTTCTGAATTCCTACATGTTGCATGAATACAGACTTCTCACTAATGGCTAAAAATTTGGATTGTTTACCAGTTTTAAAATATACTCAGCAGTTTTATCAACCGTTTCGCTTTCAACATATTATAACTGTTGAAAACTAAATACTACATAAAAATGCTGAGCATGTTCTGCAACTGGTGGATAAGCATATTTCTCTTTCATTTGCATTGAAATTCCCTGCTATTGCTTGAGTTTGCACAGTTGTATATGGTCCTTAAAAATGGTTCTTTTAGCATATCTCAAAAACTACTAGATATTTTGAGCTCCCGCTTTGGATTCTCCTTTGAAATCCTTTCTAGATTGTTTCTCCATCAAAATATTATATGGTTCCAGATCATCATTTTTTCAAATATTAATTTCATAATTCATAAAAAATTCAAAATTTTATCTGAGAGGAAGTCAATGACGTTTTTGTTGTTGAGTTGGTTCATATCTTTACTAATATATAAAGCTGTAGAGTTTGTTTGTTTGTTTGTTTGTTTGAACGCGCTAATCTCAGGAACTACTGGTTCGATTTGAAAAATTCTTTTTGTGTTGAATAGTCCATTTATCCAGAAAGACTTTAGGCTATAGTTTGAAAAGATTCGATTAGCGATTCGTTTTTTATTCGAATTCAAGGCAAATTTTCACGTAAATCGCCGAATACTGGGGTTAAAAATTACTTGCACATATTAATGTTATATATCGTTGGAAGCAGAAAAATTTTGTCCGTCCTATGCAGTTTGTTCCGATTCTCTAACTTAAACACAGCACGAGTTATTCAATTTTTAAACTTGCCTTTTGCAAGGCTTCACCCGATTTCTTGCAATACTTGGTTCATTAAAACCATCAATAAAAAATAAACTAATTATTCCACAGTTTTGATTTTTACGCCATTGGATAGAGCGATATTTTTAACCCCAGAATTGATTCGACTTACAGTCGAAGAACCAAGCTTTTATCTCCACTAGAAAAAAGTTACAAGCGTTTGAACTTTGAGTTCGAAAACCTCTTTCCTGATCAAACTATTAACGTTTTATTGCGTTGCTATGGCGACATCTTTTAAATTCATTGTTGGTGTCCTTTTCTTCATTTCGTTTCTTAAAAGCATTTCATTTTACGGCGTTTCAACAAGGCAAATAATGCGATCGTCCGTGTTTCACTTGAATTCCTGCCTACTTAATGACTTATATTTTTTTTCTGGTACCATTTTGAAAATGTGTTTCAAATTAAATTGTAATTCATGTTTTTAGCAGGGATTTTTTTTTGGCTGCGATCTAAATATTAAAACAACTTTTTTGTTTGGAATTTTGCAATTAATGTTACAGGAAGAGAGCGGTTAGGAAATATTTGTTTGTGGTAGGGAATTGTATTTGTTTATTAGGGAGAGTGTTAAATATGTGCTACTTGACATTGTTTTTATTCCTGAGGAAGCATGTGCAAATAATGCGATTGACTTTTTTATGCGGGAAAGTTTTTTAGCGAGCCGCTTTAGCGGGAAGTAGTTTTTTGAAACCGGTTTCGATAAAACTTTCCTCCCTCCTTTAAATGCGAGCCGTCTTTTCGGCGAGTGATTTGTTTTAAGTTTCCTTACTACTTTAAAGGCGAGTCGCCTTGGCGGCGAGTAGTTAGCTGAAACTTTCCTCGCTACTTTAAAGGCGAGCTCTTTTCGGCGAGTAATTTGTTTTAAGTTTCCTCGCTACTTTAAAGGCGAGCTGCCTTGGCGGTTATATATCATTACTGAAACTTTCCTCGCTACTTTAAAGGCGAGCTGCCTTGGCGGTTATATATCATTACTGAAACTTTCCTCGCTACTTTAAAGGCGAGCTGCCTTGGCGGTTATATAACATTATATACCGCCTTGACGGCGAGTAGTTTATTTAAATTTTCATCACTATTTTAAAGCCCGTGCAACGCCGGGCCCCACAGCTAGTTTTGATATAAAAAAACAAATTTTACCCTACCTATCGTAGTTTAGGTATTATATGCCCAAAAATGAAAAATATTTTTAATATTACGGGACGGTTTTTTCTCAGTGCAATTGTGAAGCAACGGCTCGAGTAAATTTAAAACGATTTGGTAAACAAAGTTAAATGATGTTGCTGATCACAAATATGCGATAAAAAAGGGGGGTTTTTATAGAAAATTTTAAAGTTGATGCCGATTTTTATATGAAGACGACCCCTTAACAACACTTCACTAATAGAAATTTGCAAAGCACATTAATCCTGAAAAAATAACATATTACGCGTGTCTCTAGTGTTAAAAGTGTTTCGTTTTTTTTTTTTTTTTTCTATGACTGTACAAGAGGTTACTTTTAAATTGTAAGCTCTCTCCAGAAGGTATGTGCTGCATAGGTTAGTGCGTGGCTAAAAGTATGCATCCATCTTTGTTTAACCCCTTCCAGGCTCATGCATCTATCTAAAAGATAGAATGCTGCATTTTCCCCTTGAACTCTACCAAGGCTTCACTAGATAGCGTTTTATACAGGCTACTTCATTACTCAAAACATCAATGGTAAAGATTTGCCCGCTAGATAGCGTTGAACAAGGACCATCCAAATGTTTGTTTACATTTATTAGCATGTTGTTTCTGCTGTAAAAAGCGATGTTTATCCTATATTTAAGGGTAAAAAAATATTGATATAGTTAACAGAAGTGGAATACAGAGTGAATTGATGCCGAAGGCCTTATTAGTACTGCTTTTTAGGGGAAATAAATTCCCTTTTCAGGTAAAGTTGGTTACAACTCATGATTCAGTCATACGACATTCATTCATTGTTTACTTACTTCGAATTAGCAACATTTTGCAATGGCGTTCAATTTCGACATCTCTGCATTAATAAAATATACGCTTGAATTCGCAGCCGATAAATAAAAATGTAGCAATGAAATAGTATTGTTCTATTTACTATTTTGCTTCATTATTGTTGCTCACACGATCTTAATTGCTACGCAAAAACTCAGATGTTCATTTTGATAGCGTTGAACCATATCAGAGCGATAAATGGCGAATCTATTCGTAGAGACATTTAATTTTGCTGCCCCAGAATGAAATGTACAGTAATGAAGCGATGGTGTTCAACGGAAAGACGATTGACAACAAAACATATTAATTTCTTTAGTAACAACGAAATGAGCATATATAATCGTTTGGTACTAAAGAGCAATACAAGTACGAAAAAAATAAACAAAACTACAATATTACGACGACCAACTGTAAAATTTTGTTTTCATTTACACAACATTAAAAGGTAATGTTCTTTTTATGTTAAATTTCACATTGATAATATTTTGATGATTGGGAATCTGCTGTGGTTGCCAAATTTTTGGCGATACTTACTTTATTTTGTTGCTCTTTAGTTTATGTTTGCAAAGGAAGTATTTCCCTCGCTCATAAATTGGACACAAAGTTTTAACGTCAATAGTGAAAGATAACCAGACTTCCAATCACCGAAATTTTCCCTTTTTTGTTTCTAATTTCACACATACGTTTAATACTTGAAAGTAAAATAATGGGCCAACCGAAAAAAAGCTGCGAAATAATGTGAGAATTCTTATTAAAAAACTCGCCAAATCAACTTCAAAAGCTCCATCAGCATGTAACATAATAAGTTTAATAAATATATCGAGCCATTATTATCATTGAAATTTAAATTAAAATGCAAAATAAGAGAAAAGAAGCAACCATGAAGACGATGCAAGCTTAAAATTTTAATCTTCGCTTAGGTGGTAAAAAAATACATCGCCAAGTTAAAAAACGTACCTATAACTGAAACGTACATACTACCAAATATCTCGGTTATTGAAATATTCTCAAAAGCTTTACGAAGAACAAATTCTCTTGATGTGCTTTTCAAGATATTAGCGCCATAGTCATTCCAAAATGTTCATTAAAATGTAAAAAAATCGCCAAATAAATTAATTTGACCATCTAAACTCATCAAAAGTTTTGATGGAACTATCGTTCCAAAATCGCCATTTATCGCTCTGCGGTGCCAGTGTCGTTTCATAGTTAATTAATAATTAGAATCAATTAAAATGAAAAATAATTTGCTAACTAATTAAAATAAGCCGTTAAAATGCAGAATAAACCAACAAATCGAACGAGCTACTAAATAACGTTAAAATATACTAAAATAGAATTGAATGCCAAATTGTAAAATGGTCGCCAACAAATTAACTTTTAATTTTGTCTTTTATTATCTGATTTGTTATTAATGTTAGTTACCATAAACTTCGACAGATGTCGCTGGACAAGGGCTACCGTTTTTATCCCAAGGATTTTGATGAAATGAAGCAGCCTGTATAAAACGCTATCTAGTGAAGCCTTGACTCTACACAGAAGGGTTTTCTTTTCCAAGTTTCAAAAAATATGATAACTTTAACAAAACCCGAGAATTTTTAATTTATTACGAAATTCAAACGTCTTATTGCGATAAGTAATACGTAATTTACTTATCGCAATAAGACGTAAAGCTTAATGTACGCTTTACGTAATTTAATCAAAAAAATATGATTTGTCTACTCTATGTAAATTTCGACCTTGAAAGTAGCATTTTAAATGTAATGGTGGTCCCTAAATCTTTGGTTGGTCATAACTTTTGTTCTGCTGGTCCTAAAATAATGCCGTTTGATACCCAGCTTACTTTTGGCCCTCATCGCCTAACTGTAATCAAGTGTAGGTTTTCCCATTTGAAAATTCAGACTTTGTGTTCATTTCACTTTGTATATGGCCCCTTATCAGAATTTTACTCACTTAGTTTTGAAGACACCTTTCTTTTGTTCTTTGCAAGTAAAGCAGTCCAATAATTCAGTGTTTCGTTTTTTTTCTATGACTGTACTTTAATAAATACAATGCCGATGAAAAATAGCGCAAATCAATCAAAGCAAAATGAAACTGTCTGCAACAATTGTTCATTACTGGAGGCAAATGCAAAGTCCTTGCAGCCGAAATGTGATTCTTTAGAGAAAATTTTTAAAAATAACAATACAGAGGAAGAAGTTAAAAAAAAAAAATCTTTTAAAGAATAAAAATATTTCAAAAGTTTTGGAGAAAAATTTCTAAGAAAATTCAGGAGCATAAAACTGAAATCATCAAATTAAAGTCATTTTGAAAGTAAACGCGTAAGTTAGATATTAAAAAAATTTTTGAAAAAAAAAAAAGATCCGACTTCAGAACTTTATTCGGGGATTTCTTAGGGACTCTAATGGATCCAAGCTCTGTGACCGCATTTGCAACCACACATTTGTGTAATTGTACAAACGCTCTGTCCTTAATTTTCAATTATTTCTCTGAAAAATATTGACAAAATATGTGTAAAAATCATTTCAGGTATTGTTTTTACGCCAACTTCAAAAGTTATGTTTTACCCATTAAAGCCTGATTTTTTTTTTTTTTTCCAAATCTATTTGAAAAAGATGTTTGGATCGTTGGATGCAAAGATTCAAACGGTTATGTGCTGCAATCTGTTAACAATGAATTAATATAATACCAAAGTAATAATTTAACACTATTAGTTTTTTTAAAATACTTCTTTTTGGAAAATTCAAACACTTTTTGGACCTTCCCTGAAACGGAACGCTAGGCATTAATGGGTAAAAAGTAGTGCCGATAGTGTTTAAAGAATAAAATTATCATTTTTTTTTCTTTTTAGAGTAATTGTTCGTTAAAGTTCTGAAGTCGGTTTTTTTTAATGCAAAAATGTTTTTATTTTATTCTTTTTAGTGTGAAGTACTTCAGAATTAAATGTTTCCATTACGAAACCTTATCAAATTTTCTTAAGTAAATGCTCCATAAAATAAACTATCTGAAAAAGAAAGAAAGAAACTATCAACGAGTCTAAAATTTTAAACGATTGACACTAAAATCTAATCTTTGTTATTATCTGGAATTTATTGCATTCTAGTCAGAGCCTTCATTCAAAATTGTCATTATTACGATTTCTATGATTATGATTACTATTTCCCTCGATTTCCGTAAGATCCCGTTATCAAACCGTGACCATGAGACCATGGGACTAACTGGAAGGTATACGCTTTCAAACAAAAAAATAATTTTTGAAATCGATACAGGCGTCTTGGAGTAATCGGTGAACATACATTAAAAAAATTACACCTCATACAAATTGTATAACCTCCTCCATTGTTGAAGTCGATTAAAAATAAAAAACATTTTCACAAAGGTTCAAATCAAAGCTTAAATGATTGATTGTCAAATTTGAGATGGAAGGCCGATCGATGGTAGTATTTCTCGTCGTATTGCATTGAGATTCCGTTTATCAAAGCCCAAGGTATATATATATACCTTGGACTTTGATATACCTTGATCAAAGCCATATGACTTCTAGAAATCCAAAACAGGACAGTCGACAGGATTTGTGGGCCCCCCTATGCAACTTTCTTTTTAACTTCCTATTTTTTTGTTTTATAGCTCATTTTACTATGCTCCATTTTCACATAAATTATGCAAATATTATGTGTGGACATAATTAAAAGGTAATTTTTTGATTAAAAATTTTCCTGTCAATAAAAATCTCTGAGTATGAAGTTTCTAAATTATATGTTATTTTTAATTTTTTTCAAAAATAAACAAATCCGAACTTCATGATAATTTTTCTAAGAGATTCTTGCGTATGAGGGTGGGCTATCCAGAATAATTAATGAACTCGTTAAAAAGCTAATCCTCGAAACAGTTGTTTGCTACGTTTTTAACTCATTTTAAATGTTTTTATTTGTTCTTGTATACGGGTCATTCCGACGAAAATGGTACAAATCATGTCCGAGATTTCAGAATTTTGTTAAATCAATTTTAATACCTACCACCCATTAAGTGTATTTTTTATTGGTTCTCCATTTAATTTTGTGCCTTCAAGTATCAATTGATTAGGTATAATCCACTTAGAAATGACACAAAAAAAATTATCTTTGTCAGAAGAAGGAGAAAATGACACGTTCCAGCTTCGAATTGCTATAATTTTAAATGTGATTTAAAATTAAATTGAAATGTAACAACAAAATAAATTGCACTGCACTGCACAAAAGATGCTTCTGACACCATTTCTGCAGATTATTACGCAAATGAAAAAAAAAAAAAAATCCCCAAAAACACTATTATTTATCCATGTCCCTAGATTTTCTATGTTTCGAATTGTCCACTCTGTTACATGCCTTTTGGAAATAAAATAAACAATTGCATTCAATCTGATTTCTATTTTTTAAAATATAGGTAGTATAACTGCCGTGATTAGCTTGCTACATTGAGTTATGTGGTCAACAACCAGGGTGAGCCTAATTCTTTTCTTATGATAGTTGGATGTCCACTCTGTTAGAGCCGATTTCATGATGAGAAAATTTTTTTTTTTTAAAATTGAAAACAGACTTACAGTTTTAGGCTGTTTATTCCACTTGATGCTTATTCTGTGATTCTAACTTTTCTTTGTGATTATACAGATATTTTTAAAGGCTTATTTATCCACTCTGTTAAACAAAGTGATCAAAATATTTAAAATCCTTTCATAAATGAGTCATGTACTAGTTATTTACACTTAGTTATAAACAAATAAATTGAAACTCAATAAAAAAAAAATATGATTAGTTGGTGGAAATTATTTAAATTGATTAAGTAAAGAGTTTCAGACATGATTTGTACCATTTTCGTCGGAATGACCCATACACACGTTTCCCCATTTTATTTATTTCATGGTACAACGTTTTCGACTGCTCTTTTAAGAGCCTATTATTGGTTCAGAACTTGTACGATGCATGTAGTTTAAAAAAAAAAGCAAGCTGACATTTTTTGAAACTTTATTAAGGCGTCTTTCATTCCCTAGAATATAGGGAACATAAGGTAGAGTCATAGAAAAAAAAAACGAAACACCTGCTCGCATTCGAAGACTATTAACATAGAGATACGTGTGATGTTTTATTTTTTCCGTAATAGTGTGCTCTACAAATTTTTGTAGTAAATTATTGTTAGTTGGTCGTCTTCATATAAAATTCGCACCTACTGTAAAGTTTTCGATGAGAACCCCCTTTTTAGCGTACTTTCCCGTTAAAAATAAAAGAAAGACGAAAAAAGTATTAAAAGTGGCTTAATGCATCTAAAAAATATCGCCAAGTCAAAAAAATATCGCCAAATTAAAAAAATATCACCAAGTCCGAAAAAAAAGCCAAAAAGAAATAACAAGGTAAAATGAATGTCGAAAAATTAAAAATTTGAAAGTAGGGTATTGAGATGGGGAATTTGTGTGTCGGTCGGTCGGTCTGTCTGTCCCCCCCCCCTAATAACTTTTGAATGAACATTCCGATTTTGACAAACTTTTTTTTGTTGGAAGGATCTCGGCGAATACAGCTTATTCCCATATTTGATTTTTCGATTTGAACAATTTTTGGTTCAACTTTGAACCATTCAAACAACCTGTCCCTTTTGAGTGAACAGTCCGATTTGAACAAACTTTTTTTTGTTCGAAAGATCTTATGAAGGATACTTCATTCCCGTATTTACATGTCCGATTTGAACAGTTTTTCGTTCAACATTGAACCGCTCAAGCAAGCTGTCACCCCTAATAACTTTTGAGTGAACAGTTCGATTTAAATAAACTTTTGTTTTTCGTTCGAAGGATCTCAGCAAGGATACTTCATTACCGCATTTAAATTATCAATTTGAACATTTTTTCGTTCAACATTGAACCGTTCAAGCAACCTTTCCCCACCTAATAACTTTTGAGTGAACCGTCCGGAAGGAATAAACTTTTTTTTGTTTGAAAGATCTCGGAGAGGCTCATTCCCATACTTCGCTTTTTGATTTGAACCATTTTTCGTTCAATATTGAACCGTTCAGAAAAAAAATTTAACATTAGCGCCTACGGGGAATTTAAGTTGAATGTTGATCCTGAACTTAAAGTCGGATTTCCTTCAAACTAACTTTGTAAGAAAATAGTTTTGATAAATAATGTTTGTAAAGTACTTTTCTGAATAATCTTCTATGAGGACTCTGATTCCGACTCCGACTCCGCAAACATGGCAGAAATTCAGGCTCAGAAAAAAATGACTGTGCAGACGATTTTTTGTTTACTTATGTATTTGTTTTATTTAATTTATTATTGTTATTTTTTTCTTTTTTTTTTTGGCAGACGATTTTTTTGTAACAAAAATATTTCATTTACGAGGGCATTTTATTCTTTACTAGCGGTACCCGCACGGCTTTGCCCGTGGTATAAAATTAAAAGTTCATTTGTAAAAAAATGATATAGCAGAAAAAAATACTCTATTTTAGTTATAATTCAACTATAATTCCTTCAAAGTATGATATAAAAATTTGGTATGGACCCTACACTACTTCCTTTTACGTGTAAATTTCTTAGTAGATGCCTTAAGTGCTAAAATAGTGCTTGAAGTGAGTAAGATAACAATTCAAACATTTGCATCCCTAGTTTGCCACGAAACAATGCAAAAAAATGTTTTACAATGATTAATCTCCTAAATATCGCCGATTTTAACATCATTCAGTAGATTTTTCGCAAAATATCGCCAATAGCGCCAAATTGAACCCAAAAAAATTTTTTTTTCGCTAAATTTATTGCCAACTTGGCGATATGTCGCCAAATTGGCGTCAAACACTTGGTGACCAAAAGCTTGGCGAGATATCGCCAAGTGGTCGCGCCAATTCATATCACTTTGGTCTGCATTGAAAGCCCTGATTACCCCATAAAAGGGGTAAATCACCCCCTTGGGGACATTCGAATGCAACCCCAAAGATAGGTGCACAAAAATAAGCCAAAAGAAAAAATAAGAAAAATTTTGTTGCTCACAGAAACCAACAGAAATCTTACCAAAGTTTAAAAGAAGAAGAAAGTTTTCTTTCCTAACTTCAAAAACAAAATAATACATTTTCCGAAATGACATACTTTAGAAAGAACGTTGCAATATCGCAATAAGATAGAAGTAAATATACTGAAATAGAATTGAATGCCAAATTGTAAAAAAGTCGCCAAAAAAATAATTTTTAATATTGTCTTTCATTATTTATTAAATGCAATTATTGCTGCAAATTACAGTCCAACAATAAATAATCACATTGCAAAAGTATATTTGGAGCAATTTTTTCTTTTAAACTCAACTGATCCTAAAAATTTTAAGTATTAGTCATAGAAATTTCGTGCATTATTCTTCACAATGATAATAAAAACAATAAACATCGACAAAGATCAACCAGCAAACGATAAATTAAAAGCTAAATTCGTTCACTCAAGCCATTTGCTGCAATTTATATTGAAATAAATTAATAATGAAGTAAAATATGTTTTGCAGACGATAAATTTAGAATGGTATCCTGTATTTTAAGGAAAGGACTCGATTTCTCATTTGATTGACAGGTGCCATCTTATCACGGTTTTTAATATTTCATTTGACTAATTTTAATAAGGCTTGGAGTTTGGATTGTTACAAAAACAAATACATTTTTAAAATTATTAAGGGAAAAAGAACGAAATAAAAACGTAACCATGGTAACAACATGAAAAGTTGATTTCCGTTGATAAAATAATTCATTTCATCTCTATTTTCAAACAAATTTTATTCGCGAGCAAAGCTATTTTAGAATCGTTTGGCTTGCTTTACTGAAGGTAAGCCTTGAATTTCGGGATTCTAAAAACAATTGTTACAGCTCTCCTGATGATCGTAGAAACTTCGAAAAAACGTCATTTTGTGCAGAAAATTTCAAGCTTTCGAATGACATAAGACTTGAAAATGTGTATAAAATATTTCTTCCCTATTTTATCGAATTTCCGCTAAGAATTCGAATAGAAAAAGAACGAAATGGAATTTTCGAAAAATCGCTTCGAGGTGCAAAACTACATGATACAAACTAATTTTGTACCAAGTGGCATGAAAATCGACCGAACGGTTTTGGCGCTACGCGCGTAACAGACAGACAGAAGGAAAGACAGAAGGAAAGACAGAGAGACAAACTTTCAGCTTTATTATTAGTAGAGATTTATATTTAACAACTGGCAACGGATTAAAAGTGAAATTCTAGACATTTTATTAACGGACGAGTTTTTTTTTTCTTTTGTTTTTCTTTGTTTGATAAAATGTGTTTTTATGCTCTTTGTACTTTTATTGATTCACTTATTTATTTATTTATTTTTGAAAACGATTAAGGATTTTTTCTACGGAAGAACTGTAACAGTTACATTCTTTAAAAGGTGCGACAAAACTTTATTTATTCGTTTATTTACTTTTTACGTGTCTATTTCATCTGATGAGAGGGGTATATTTTGCTTTTAGAAATCAGCTTTAAGTGCTAAAAAGGTATGTTTGACATAATTTTCAGTCTCAGATAATCAAGAGAATAATGATCAGATGCTAGAATGCCGATTTCGATGTACGGGAAAGAAGGTTGGTTTAGTTCTTGACAGAACTTCTTGCTTATCACATATTTGTGTGACTTAGTGCACTGTGGACCTACCTCCACGTGGTGCACTCTGGACAACGTTTAACCCGGAAAAAATGATCTACAACTTTGGCAGGAGATCTGTGCGGTGCTCATGTGGTCGACAGGAACGTAGCGAAGTAAACCGAAATGTGTTTTCATGGAATGTAGAGTAAGGGAAATATTGCAAGGCAAATGAAGCTAGGCTCTTAGTTTCTCTCTTTATTTAGAAGTTTATCAGCTTTACATACACGGATGACATTTCATTTCACACCTCCAGAGTCCCCCGTACCTACCACAGCTTCGTGGTTTAACCGGGATAGGGCCCTGAAGGGCGCTCTGTTCTTAATTTTGAACCAGAACCTAGGGTCGAGCTAACCCTAGGCCCAGCACCACCAGAGGTATCGTTTCACTTGGAGGACTTTGTGACCACGACATTTTTAACGCCTCCCAGCCACCATTAATCAAGGCGGTGGATCTTTGATCGGCTGGGATCGAACCCGGGTCCCTCCGGACACGAGTCCGATGCCTTACCGATCGGGCCACCACGGCCCCCTACACGGATGACAGCGTACTAACCGCCTTGCCTCCAGACAAGCACAGTAAATATTTATACAATGTATCTGAAGAAAAGAGCACCCGAAGCAGGGCGGGAATCTTTACTCACATTCCCCGGCTTTGAAGGCGCAGCTTCTACTTCAGAGCCAAGGACCCCCCCCCCCCTGGAGTGATTAGGTATTCTAGCAAAAAAGTAAAAAAAGTGTTTTGTTTGGTTGTTTGTTTCTTGTACTTGCACAAATACGAATTTATCTTATATTATATCACTTCACCAAATATTTTGACTGCTTTTACCTAGCCACTTCTAAAAGCTCAATATGTCGCAGCACTGAAGAGACTAGCAAAAGAAATACACTTTTAAAACTATAGATTGCACAAGACACCTTTAAGGGTTAAACGTTGTAGCACCACAACGTTTTTTCACCCCTGAAGGGGGACACTTGACTCTCTATGGCACCCTTGAATGAGCTATTTCGCTCCTTAGGTGCCATGGGCCATCCATGGGGTGCCACATGGAGCCAAATGGCACCTTCAAGGATACAATAAGGAGTCAAGTGGCACCTTTTTAGTGCGTGCCGCTTGTGCTACAACGTTTCATCCTTAAAGGTGCCATGTGCGACCTCTAGTTTTAAACAGAGTAGCATTAAGAAAACTCTCATTTGCGCCTTTTTACCCAGTGATGCATAGCATTCTCAGAAGATGTTATTTATTTATTTTTCTTTCTCACAACAAAAGGTAGCTTTCGTTTTACATTATTCAGTTTGAATTGTTTAAGCAATCAGCGAGTGGCTTCGAACAAAAGAGACAGTTAAACTCCCGATTTTCCATTGTTGGATTATCGGAGGGTCTTTCACACTTTTTTTTTTTACGTTGATGGTTTCTGAATGTAGGAAAATGCACTATTTCAACCTAAGCCTTGTTTGCTGCCATTTTAAATCTAGCCGCGAAGCAGCTCTCACTCACATCGACGGACTAATTGATTATTTAGAGGCACAGGATGATACATCGCTTTGCAACAAGATATTATTAAAAAATCTGGTATGGACCCCACACTACTTCCTTTTACGTGTAAATTTCTTAGTAGTTGCCTTAAGTGTTAAAAAAGTGCTTAGAGTGAGCAAGGTAACAATTCAAATATTTACTCCCCTAATCTGCCACGAAACAATATAAAAAATATTTTACAATGGTTAATTTTCTAAATATTACTGATTTGTAGATCATTCAGAAAATTTTTCGCAAAATATCGCCAATAGCGCCAAGTTGAACCCAAATTCAAAAAATTAATTTTGTCAAATTTGTCGCCAACTTGGCGATATGTCGCCAAGTTGGCGTCAAACACTTGACGACCAAAAGCTTGGCGACATATCGCCAAGTGGTTGCGCCAATTCATATCATTGAGTCTGCATTGAAATTAACACTGATTTACCACAAAAAAGGGGTAAAACACCCCCTTGGGAACATTCGAATGCAACCACAAGGGGAGGTGCACAACTAGACCATCCTCAGAGCCTACATACCAAGCTAGAAGCTGCTACGGCATATAGTTTTTGAGTTATGCGATCCACATACATACATACATCCGCACATACGTATATACAGACGTCACGAGAAAACTCGTCGTAATTAACTCGGGGGTGGTTGAAAAGGATTTTTCGGCGGCTTATATGTTGGTAGGTACATATACACGTGCTGACAGGTCGAAAAAACTACTGAACATTCATTCGGGGGTGAGCAAAATCAAAATTTAGACTCAAATTTGAGTGATTATTTTTTCGCAATCACAATACTTCCTTTACTACGTAAAAGTTAGTAAAAAACTTCAATTAAAAATTTGGAAGAATTTTAAAGTGAGAAAAGAAAAACAACAAATCGACTTAGTGTAAAAATTCAAGGTATTGGCTGCAATTACACTCTATTACACTATGAAAAAAAGTTCCGAAACGTTTCTGGAAAACAATGGACAGTCAATGAACCTAATTTCTGCCAGCCACTGGTCTGGAGAAAAACTCAGAAAAGTTTCCTGTTAAGTCGGTAACTATCTTGAAGAACTCACCCCCCCCCCCCACACACAGAAACCTTCCAAGTAAAAGTCAGTCACGTTGCAGTAAAAAGTCGGCAACTTTCCAAAAATATTTAAATAGGGTTATGGTAACAGTTCGGCACCTTCATGTTTTACCAAGGTCTCTAAAACAGCTTAGCAAGTATCCCCAGTACTTATGACAGAAATTGCAAGCAAACAGCTGAAACTAACATTAGCTTATAATTCTGTCAAAGCTAGTTTCCCCGAGACCACATAAGCCCGTATATGGGTGCGAATTCAATCTGGACCAGCCAGAACCAAGTTGAACTCGAAATAATTGATAAAAACTTTGGATATAACTTCCAACTGGTGGGCAAAAAATATTTTTTCACACCCATGGAGAAACTCAACATGCATGCTAACGTGTACCAATTCAGGAAACTTTTTTGTAAAGACAACTTGGTGTTCGCAGAAAGAGGTGAAAAAACCTGCGAAATACCGATACGGTTACCCAGAATATGATATGTAACGTTTCGGAATTTTCCTACAATCCATGGCTATTATCATCATTTACTGTCTGAATGTGTTATACTCGTTTTACAATATTTTTTACATTTAATGGTAATTCCTCTCAGGTTTACTTCAAATGTATTGGTGTGAGCATTATTGATCGTTTTTGGTATACACTAGTATCGTTTTTTACCTAATTTTTCGGATTATCCGTTGTAATTCTGGACCTTGACCACCCATATTCGGGAAGTTTATTGTACTAAAATAATCAAAAAAGGGATAAAAGCATTCGAAGCTATGAACCACTAGATTGTAAGACAACACTATTACCATTTCGTTCTTTGATCTTTGAAAGTTTATCATACATTGAGAATTCACCCAGAACTTCTAACAATTAACAGAACATTTAAAAATACTGCTACGAGTCTATATACTAATTGTACAATGGACGGTAGTATTCGACGATGAAATGCTTCGAATGATTTCTCAGACATCCGTCGACGTTCCTCCTTTTCTGTAGTCAGTAGTTGGCATACAGCAACCGTCTTCTCCTCTCGCGATTCCCATCATATATACCAACCATTTTTTGCTCCCTAGGACGGTGCGGTTTTGTGCCCTACGGTTGTTTTTCAAATCCTCCAAAAGTACTCTGACATAAATGAGTATAGATAAATGATTTAAAATTAAAGAAAAGAAAAAAAACACTCACACTGTTAAAAATGATTTGCTTAAAAAATAATGCAAGTACCGTGCTTCATTTTTGTCACAAATGCAAATTGTTACTTACATATGATGTCAGAGGCCGTCTTATATTCAAAAGGTATAAGGACTAAAATTTTTTTACGTTATAGAAAAGGGGTTAAATATTAACTTTATTTGTAATTGGAATAAAATTATGGAATTTGTCGTCATGTTACGTTCATAATATTATAGATTTTATTTTTTCTCTTGTTTCCTGTCTAGACCTACACTCTGGTTACTTCCAATCAAAATTCTAAGATGAGAACCTACTTTTGTGTTTATTAGCTGTTAGTTTTCAAGACATAACTAAAAGCCTAACCCTCACTATACGACAGAGAAACTATCACACCTAACCACCTAATAATTTTCAATAGGTAACTTTTTAAAAGAGATAAAAAATACATATCCTGTCTGCAACAAAATTGTAATGTTTCATCTTTTAAAAACAAACACAGCCCCCCGCTTTTGTTTCTATTCTTTTTCAAGTAAACACTTTATTTGATAGACTGTCTATTCTCATGTACGTAAAAGGAAAGTGATTCAAAATTCTCTATGTAGTACTGGTCCAGAAAGTATTATTGAGCTGAAAACAAATTAACTCAGCTCAGTGAACTCTAAATATGCCGTTCCTATTGCTAGAGATAGCTTTCAAAGTGACAGGTGTATCTTATACACCCAGATTTCTCTTTGCTCACAGATTCCAGTTTTTTAGTTCCAAAATCAACAACACCGGAGTGGAAAAAAAAAAATAGAGTCTCAGAAGATGCAAATGTTTCAAATATAGCATTCAATGTGTTACAGAAAAAATTCTGTAAGGACCTTTTATTTTGAAGACCCAGCTTAGGCGCTAGTTCACATGCTTCCTCTGCCCCCCCCCCCCCCCCCCCCCCCCTGTTTCTTGTAACACACCACTTAAAAGCTTCTAAGGTGCTATTCTCTTTCCTTCCACATGTTTTACCAAAAATCAGAGTGTGCCTCTTTAAAGGTTCATTAAAAAATTTCTATCATACCTTTGCTAAAATATGTCTTGGGAATTACTCCTTAAGGGATTGGAAAATCAACTTTGTCCTCGAAGTTGTTCATAATAACTGACAAAAAGGCGTATGTGGAAGCAAAAATGGGTGGATCTTCTATAGAGACTGATTTTCGGCAATGCTCGACTTGGAATTTAAATTCCTTAAAGTCCCATGGCGTTTTATTGGGTGATATTTTCTGTCGCAACCAGGGGTCAAAGTCCCTGGGAGGCACTTCTTTCTGCCAGAAAAAATAGAACAATAGTGAGATTACACTAACCTATTGGCTCTTGTATCTTGAAAACAAGCATTTTTATGGTGATTTTCGTATTTAGCAAGGCAAAATACATCGGAAACAACTATTTTGAGTGGAATACAATGCTGGTGCTGAGTAGTGTTATACAAAGTGTCTCAACATATTCAATTGGAACAGTTGATTAAAAAAAAAAAAATAAGCGCTACGAGGGTGATATTGGCAAATTTTAGTAGCTGGTTTCTTAAAAGTTTACCTCCAATTCCCCCCCCCTCCCTGCAAGCAAAATTTTTTGCAGCAATCTTGACAGATCTTGATATTATACTGACGGCGTCAATGTTACGTATTTAATACTGCATATAGATCGTATAAATATTGTTATAACAAGATTGTCATGTCAAGACACATGCAATATTACATACATGTTGACATATAAATATTAATTTCGTCTTGTAATATCAAGATTGCATAAATCTTGTCAGCGTCAAGATTGAAAATAATGTTCTGGATTTCTAACTGTCGCCGTTAAAATCATCAGCGCGCACAATAGAAGAGAAACGCACACAGATTGATTGTCATGATAATATCTTGCAGAAAGGTTGATATCGCATCGTCATGACAAGATGTTGACATATGACAGTCTTTATGCAAGATTACAAAAGCAGCCAACCTTGATATTTTCTTAAGGTTGCATACTTCTTGACAGACAATCTTCTGGTAAGACGCTGACAACCTAAAATCAGTAACATAACTATCTTGATACAGTCTTGAAGCAAGATTGCCTTTTTGACAAGTCAATCTTTATGCAATCCTGAGGCAAGAAGTTTTGCTTGCTGGTGCCTCGCCCCAGCTTGCCCTTTTTATAAGGGGGCAAAGGGAAAAATGGTGTTCCCATAAAAGAAGACACAAGCTATTCTCTAGTATGCAATACAAAACACAGATCTGTAATAACAGTGCAAAGAATGTTTCGAAATGCTCTTATCTTGAGGTGCAGGGGAAACTAAGGAGGTTTGACCCACTTTTTACGAACACATTTTTCTGTTTTCTTTAACCATTAGAAAATTTCCAAATCGACATTATTTGTTTCCTTATGGTGTCTAGCAACTTTTTACATCATTAGTTTTTATTTAAATTACATATTAAGCATTTTATTACTATTTTTTCAAGAGTATCCAAACCGGGTCAAACCACCCCACTTAAGGAAAGTTTCACCGGGCTGTCAATGGAGTAAAATTCTTGAATTGCGAAACTGGCCACACAGGTTTTCCCTCGCATTCACAACGCTTCTTGAGCAAGGCTACCATGCTAGTAAAAGTCGCCAAGTAGTGCAATTTTTAAAAAATGAAGTTTGTTTCATCGCAAAAAGTTTGAAAATCATCATCTCTGATACTCGTGATACGTTATTCTTCTCGGTTACTTTAAAATAGGTGTATCAATTTTAGAAATTTTGTATCGTCTCCATGGAAACCGCATGAAAGATAACAGTTTCACTCCTTTTTTGTACACCGCTGTTGAGGCATTTCATTAATTTTATTTTTATCAAATTAGGCTTACGTTTTTTTTTATGTCCTCGTATCTCAGTCATTTCTAAACGTTTTCTAACAAATCTAGGGCTAAATAGTTTGTTTTAGCAAGTTCTGCCATCATGAGTATCCGTTATATAAATACTTAAAAAAGTATGATATTAATGCTGATTGAATAATAGTTTACGCACAAAACAATTTCAATCGTTTGCATTTAACCATTGTTACTAAAGCTAAGTGGGAGAAAAGTGCATAGCGCCGTAACTATGACAACCATCAGGGTACTGTTTGCCTTCCGACGAATCCAATCTTTGCAGTGAATGATTAGAAATAAACTAATTGATAACGGAAGGGAAAACAAATCCTCAATGAAAAGCTCAAGTAGCTGCAATACAATTTTGTATGTGAATGGCTGAAAGATGCAGCCATATGATGTCACTGGTTTCGTTTCTCAAGGTGTGATGTTTTGCTTGTGTGCATTAAAAAATCAATCTTTGTGTTTTGAAATTGGGCGATGGTGATTTTTTGTGTTTTGTAAGATACTATAAAATATCTAAAAGTCAAAGTTGGAACATTTAATAGTATTATGCTATTGCTTTCCTATTGGAAGAAACACCGAGGGCTGTGGTTTCCCGACCAGTAAAGGCCTACTCACATTACGACCAATCCGGTCGTCCGAACCGAATTTTTCTCTGCGAAACTCGTTTTCGAAATCCGTTGCCATCACTGCACGCCGAAACTTCGGCTTCCGTCGCCGTTCTAGAAACTGGATGTCGTCGGTTCTGAAAGTAGACCGGTAGTTTGGTAGCGACTTCATTAGCTCTCGCCAGGTGCGCTCTCTCTGTAATTAGTGGGGGGCACGGAGTAGAAAGAAGGAGAGAAATGTTCTACGGATGCGCTAGTTTGAAAGTGGCAACGAATTCTCACCCGCCGCTAGAGGACGCTAGCTGAAACGCTCCCTATCTCCTACGGGAATCAATGTAAATGATACTGAATCTGTCATCTTTTTAAATGCTGCTATGGGAAAGAAATTTTTTTTTTCAACTGGATTTTGGTGTAAACCATCGATTAACATTATGAACTAAATATGACTTTGATCCACCCTACTGAAATTTTGCCGTATTTTTTAAGAAAGATGTTTAATCAACGGCATCTAGCTACTTGCCAAATTTGACATACATGCGACTGTATGTGACATTTTCTTTGCATTGTACGATATAATTTTTGCTGAGAATCAGTTCTCTAAATTGTTGATAAATTAAGCATGAGGCAAAAAATAAATTATGTCAGAATTTAATTTTGTTATTAATTAAATATATTTAGTAGACAAAATAATTATTAGTTTAAATGTATTTATTAAATATATTTAGTTCATAATGTTAATCGATGGTTTGAGCAAAATTCCAATTAAAAAAAAATATTCTTGCCAACAGCAGTCTTTTAAAATGACAGATTCTGTCAGATTTGGCAAGTTGGTAAGTGCATTCGATTAAACCTATTTCTCAAAGAATACGGCACCTATTTTCGTGGGATGAAATTCATATTTAATTCATAATGTCAATCGAAGATTTACACCTAAATCCAGTTGAAAAAAAAAATTTCTTCCCCATAGCAGCATTTAAAAAGATGACAGATTCAGTATCATTTAAGGGCCTTAAGGCATCGGACTCGTAACCGAGGGTCCCGGGTTCGATCTGAGAAAATCAAATATCCACCGTCTTCACTAATGGTGACTGGGGGACGTTAAAAAGTGCTCGTGGTCACAAAAGTCCTCCAAGTGAAGGAAAACCTCTGGGGGTACTAGAGCAGGTGTCTGCTCTAGTTCCACCAGATATATTTCAGAAGATTTTGATTTCAGGTTAGTGAGCCTCACCTCCTAACCTGAATCCAAAATAAACAGATAGGCTTTTCTGGACCCCACACAACCGGTTTAAACCACGTGTCTGTGGGGTCCCCCTGTAGTGAAAGCGAACAGTGGGAGAAAACCACTGCGGGGGTAGTTACATAATGCGTCGGCCAATCAAAAGGGGATACGGGTTGGGAGGTGGAACCAAGTTATTTGACCTTACCACATCAATTCTCGGGCTACGTCGGACTATAGTACAATTAGCGTTTGCTCTGCGATGCTAAGTTTTTATAGACACCTTCTACAAACTCGAATTCGTTTTAGATATATTCTTTTCTTTCATCATCTCTCTTCTACGCTTCAGAAAAAAGACCAACTAGAATTCGAAATGACGCCACTTCACATCGCGAAATTTTGTATTTGTTTTAGATATATTTGAACAATAAATCATGAATGTAACTGGTAGCTTGGTGGAAAAAGGAAGATTGTGCGTAGATGCACGTTACAAACACTCGGCCTGTTCTGCCATTGAGCTATCCTTTTTTTTTTTCATCATCTTACTTCTGAAAGGTGACCAGCTGGAATTAGGGATCACGCCATGTTGCAAAATTTTGTATTTTTTAGATATATTTAAACAATAAATCATGAATGTAACTAGTAGCTTAGCTAGGTAAATCTATACGTAACCACTCTCCGTCCCCAACCTCCACCGACATCGCAACCGGCAATAACTTGCCTTAGACGAAGGGGCCCATAGGGAAAAGAATATTTTAAAGAGCCAGACGTCTTACAAATAGTTGTTTTTTCGACGTTGCTGGCTCTTGGACTAATAATAATTTGTCGGTAAATTAAAGCCCCACTCCCACAAAAAAACTCTTACTTGAGGAAATAAGAGTCTTCATATTCTATGTAGTTCGGCAATAGCTGGTGATGGAACCGAGGAGCATCTATTGTCTTCTTGATGTCTTCCTTTAGGAACAAATTTCTCACAATGGCCTGTAAATTGAAAACAATTCAAGATTAAGAGGAAGTTGAACAGTTTTGTTTCGATAAAATAATTTCTCAGTTATTATTTTATGTTATACAATTTTTACAGGGTGTTCTGAAAAAAAAAACAGGTGATTTTATAAAATTTACTTACGGTTAAGGTTAAAAACTCAGCTCTTGCAGAAAAAATTCATATAACATAACACGTTTTTACTCCTTTAGTTCTAATTTTACTTTAAGAATTTTCCAATAGATAGAACTGCATATAGTAAGCCTATAAATTAAAGCAAACCAATTGAAAATCACCGCACAGGATTTTTTGAAATTTAATGAATGAAATTACATTACATTATTTTCAAATCTCCAACTCCTGCCACAAAGATGTGTTAATTTGTTATCAAACTGTTCTCTGGTAGCTAATTTTGAAATTGCTTCCTTTAGAGCACCCTGCATGTGTTTTAATATACAAGTACGAAAATCGGTTGTTTAGGTTGACGTGACTGAAGGGCTATTCACATTTACGACCATTTCGTCCGAACACGAAGACTTGGTTTTTTCGGACGTGGAACGGACAGACGGTTGAAAAATTCGAGCATCTCCGCATTAGGCTCCGTCCAAGATTCATGAGACGAAATTCACGCCACAAGGGATAAAGAGCGCGCACCTTCCGAGAACCAATAGAAATCCGCTGATAAAAAATCTGGACTGCATGTGGGAGTACTACCGCATCAAACATTCTAGAATGGTGCCGGAAGCCGATGATTTCGGCGTGCTGTCATTGGCAAAGGATTCTGACAAACCAGGTTTCTCAGGGAAAAGTTCGGGCGACCGGATTGTTCGTAATGTGAATAGTACACATGAAGTAAAGATATTACACAGATGGGATAGTTTGAACTCAACCATGCCAATATAACTTTATTGTTTGAGTTTTATTTATTGCTTAATCAAAATGGGTGTTTTTAAACCCATTTTGATTCGTTGGCCTTCCACATTTTCCAATCATTCGAATTAAGAAATCTTTATTGGATCATTGACGTAGTTTGAAAAGGAAACCATACGATAGTGGAACAATGAAAAAAGTTTAAACAGGTAGCAATCGATAGAACTTTGCAAACCATGTTCCTGGCCATAAAATTATTCGTCCTTTTGGTCCGCGTTAATCGAAATATGAGACCTCATACACTGCCGAAATTTTAAAGAAAAGTCAACAAATTTAACGAGTTCAGAGAGGAATGCAAACATCTTTCACACTACTTATAGTTAGTGTCTTGCTTATCTCCTCTTAAAATTTCGGCTAACTTTGAGACCTTATACCTCGAACCCGGGTGAACGAGAACATATAATTTTTTCGTCAAAAATATTTCTCGGGATGTTCTTTTCGATTGCTTACCTATTTGAACTTTTTTTTATTATTTCACTTGTCGGGTTGATCTCTAGTTACTGTTCTAGACAAGACACTGATTGACTGCTGAGGTTGACTGATCTGACTAGTGTAAAATCCCAAATGCTGATAAAAATAGAGGTTTTTTTTTTTTTCAACTTCAAATTCTAAATGCTTGAAAACTTCATAAGGTTCCTCAGCATTTTTTTTAATTTTTTTGCTACGTTTTTGTCCGCAAAGAATTTTTTTTTTTGATAAGTTTGTTGGTAAAAAATGGTTTTTTGCTAATTTTTGAGTAAAATTTTTTTTCGCCTAATTTATTTTTTACAAACACACTTTTTTTGCTAATTTTTTGATATTTTTTTTTACTTCGCGCGCACACCCTCTACGCATGGTTTTACCGCATGCATGAGATTATAAGATCTCTTTTGGAGTATTACTGTTCAGTTTTTCTCTCCTTATCTGAAAAAATATATTAATTTATTGGAAAGGGTACAAAGAAGGACTACAAGATCAGTAAATGGATTTTCTAATTCATACTATGATTCCAGATTTAGAATGCTTAATATGTATCAAGGGCAGATCCAGAAACTTTAATTCAAGGGGGGTGGGGCGATTGATTTTTTTACCTTCATATATATAAATATAAATTTAATATATACCCCACCCCCCCCCCAAAAAAAAAAGAAGCATAAAAACACAAACATACGTATGTGTGCGTGTTGATGGGTCTTTTTCTTTTTGCTGATCCCTCCCACCTATGTTTTTTTTTTCTAATGCTAATGCTTTCTTTGTTTTTTTTAAAATATTTTTAGAAGAATGACCTTTGTAGGGGATGCATTTAACTCTTTTAAATGAAGGAGGGTAGAATATCCCTAATTTTAGGGGGTCGGGGGGGTTCTCCCCGGGAAATTTTTTAAAAAATAGATACAAAATTCTGCATTACGAGGCCTTATATGGGTATTGAGACTGCAGAAATATGAGAATAAAGTAATTAAACAAAACCTTTTAAATGTTATGCCTTTTGCAAATTAAGATCAATTAAAATATTAAAAAAAATATGGACCGACAAATCCTTGACATTAATCTGCAGAGATAAAGAACGAGGGAAGAGAAAAAAATAAACACATCATCACTTGCTTACAACGGTTTTCAGCATAGTTCACTGTAGTTTATATTAGTAGTATTACAATTGTATTAGCATACATTCAGGGGTGCCCGGAATTGAAGTCATTGCGACATCCTTTTTTGGCAAATTTTGGCTGATGAGTAAACAAATTTCTGCATAGTAGTAAAGTATTTCATTAAAAAAATCTTGTCCTAGTATGCAGGTGACTGGGAATTTCAATCAGCAAATTCAGAAATTTTCCTCTTTGAATAGTTCAAGATTGGGAAGCCCTGCATGCATTACACTAAACAGAACTGCCTTTAGTCTTTTCTGTGTTTGAAGGCGATTCAATGGATATTAACGGTGATTCAGTTGATAAAAGTGGCTCAGGTCCAAATGATATATTTGATTTGCTACATTTTCCTTGTTTTAAGCCACCTCTCCATAAAATCGCATAAACAAGAAAGTGTAATAACCGAACTAGGAACGTTGCTCAGTTCTACTGACTCCAAAAGGAGACTAAGACCACTTGAAATCGTGCTTATTTTCGTTACGTCATATAGACGGCGTCCCTCCATATGATGACGGGCGTCAAGAAATCGGCGACTCGGAATGTATGCATTCGAAGGCGAAGGATAACCCTTCTCCTTTTATCATTTGCATTTCTGCCTGTAGAGACTTTTAATTTATCGGCGCTGTCTTGAAAATGGTGCCAAATTTCAGTTCCACAGGAACAGAAAAGAAATATAATAAATCCCTCATTCCTAGAAAGGTAGAAAATTACTTTTTTTTTTTACATTTTTGGTAAGTGCCTGTTTCTTTCTTTCTTTTTTCCTTTTTCTCTTTTTTCTTTTTCTCTTTTCTTTTCTTTTTTTTTGGCTCAAGGGGGGGGGGGGGCTCCTTGTATCCGCGCTTGATATGTATAGTCTTGAGCAAAGAAGAACAAAGGTGACATTATCCAATTGTTTAAATTTATCAAAATGAATGATGTTACGGGGTTGGATTTTTGCACGGAAAGCAGGACAAGGGGTCATTGTTTTAAGCTGTTCAAATCTCAAGCTCATCTGGAAATTTGGAAAAATTACTATTTTAGCAGGGAACTTGGAACAGTTTACTAGAAGAGGTGGTAAGGAGCAATGAAGCAGACAGCTTCAATAGGGCATTGATCTTCATTGAGGTCTATAATTCGACTAGGACCATCTCAGTTGGGCCCTGTTGCTGGTCGTCGCATTAGTATTTGTATTTGTAAAAGCAGAAATACAAGCCAAAAGAAGAATACCAACCTGTGCGACGCTGGTGGTGATCTGCGTGCCCCCGTTCGCCCCCACTGCCAGTCGGACGTCTCCGTTGCCGTCGACGACCACGGCGGGGCACATGGAACTCATGGGGCGCTTGCCGGGCCGAATGAAGTTCTTCTGGCTCGGGGAACCCCGAAGTAGTTGGTGATGTTTCGCGAGCTGAAGTCGTCCATCTCGTCGTTCAGTATGATGCCCGTCGAGGGGGATATTATCAAACTGCCGAAGCTTGAGACAAGGGAAGAAAATGAATGATTAATAATTTTAAAATATAGTTTACATCCGAATCCGCTATGATCACCACTGATTTCCCTCTGAATTTCAAAACTACTGAATATCCGCTGTTTATATGCACTTATAATACATCAACATGTAATACAGTTTAACCTCTTAGCATTAATAATACACAGTCCAGTCACATTAATGTGACCACCACGTACTTTTGACGTCGACGCTAAATAACCAATCACAGAAAGACGTTGGTAACACAGTGCAGTTGGGGTATATAAAGGGTGTGTGAGGGCTTTGGAAAACATTTCTAACGTTGGCGTAATGCAAAAACGAAGCGATTTATACGACGTACAAAAGGTCATGATAATTGGCTTTCGGGTCAAGGGCGGAAGCATTTTCAAAATACCTGAATTTTTGAGCTGTCACATTGCTGTCGTGGTAAAAGTGTACCATGCATGGCAAAATGGGACTGTTCAAGATCAGCGACATGGCAAATGTGATGCTCCAGGTGCCATAGATGACAGAGGCGAATGACGGCTGCGGAGATGCGTTCGGGTTAATAGACGGGCTACCGTTGAGCAACTGACCCCCTAGATGAACCAAGGGGCTACCAATATCGTCTCTCACACTACTGTTTAGTGGACATTGCTGCGTCTGGGTTCCCGAAGCAGAATCCTGGTTCATGCACCTATGCTGACTACTGTCCAGTGACGACGAACCCTAGAATTTTCACGCCAGTACCCCAGTTCGACGTCCATTGAGTGGAGACAGGTAGCATTTACCGATGAAACATGTTTTATGCTCTATCGGACAGACGGACATTGGACTAGAAGGCGTAAAACCTCTGAAAGCAAACACCCGGCAACCATTACCGGAACGTTCCAAGCTGAAGGCAGGAGCATTATGGTCTGGGGGATTCTATGGGTTCACTCATCAGCGTGGAAGACACGATGGATAGATAAAAGTACGCAACTGCCTTGCGGTCCATGCCCATCCCTATATAAATATTTATTTTCCTCAGGATGATGGCATCTACCAGCAGGGCAATGCGAAGTACCATGCAGCTGCCAGTGAGCATGCGTGGTTCGAAGGGCACCAGAATGAGTTTAACGTTCTGTCCTGGTCAGAAAACTCACCTGAGTTAAGCCAAATCGAGAATTTGTAGGACCATCTCGATTGGATTGCTCGCGCCATAAATTCTCACCAGCGTAATCTAGCGCAGCTGTCCACGTCATTGGAGTCAGTATGGCTCAATTTCCCAGTGAATACCTTCAGGTACCTAATTGACACTCTTCCTGCACGTCTCGCAGCAGTCCGTTCAAAGGAAGTAATTCTGACTTTTGACAGCTGGTCACATTAATGTGACTGGACTGTGTAGTATTAAATATATTACTTTTATATTTATAAGGAACGTGAATTTTATCTTTTATTCCGAGTTTCATACATACAAACAAACCCACATGTGAAACTAATAAAAGCGGATTAAAAATATATATAACAATAGGTTAGAGACCGACCAGCAAATGAACAGTTGGGGCGCAATCTCAAGGGCGGAATCAGAAATATTTTAAGGGAGGAGCGTTTGATTTTTCTAACTTTCTTTTTACTCAGCATACTGGTTTATTGATATCAATCAACAAGATTCGAACTTCAGCTCCGAAACATTATAGGGAAGGGAGGAGGCAGGAGCCCCAAATTTTCTTCCGCCAGTTTCATAAAAACTTGCACAAAATCGAATTTTTGGAACTTCAATATCGAAAAATTTCGGGGGAAAAATCCCCGCTAGGGAGAGGTGATCGGTCAACCTCCTTTGAATTCATCCCTGAGCAATTTCTTTTGAAGAAAAAAGTAAATAAATAAAAGATTGCTAAAAATTGTAAAATTTTTCATATTAATAGTGGAAACAATTTAGATCAGCGGTTCCCAAATTCTTTTGGTCACGGAATTTTTAATGCTTCACATTTGTGCTCTAAAGAACCCTATTCTTGTTAATGATTAAACGACAAAATAATCATTCACTTTCATAATTACTTTCCTCTATTCTAAATAAACTTGAACTAAAGTTTTGTGGACCACACTTTGGGAATGTTCTAGTTGATGCAGTAAAGCCTCGTTAGTTCGAAAACGCTGAAGACTAACTACTGCTAAGAAAAATCAAATTTACGATCCCCGTCCTATTGTATATTATGTTACGGTTAAGGTAAGAATGATGATTAAACCTTGTTTTAACCGATTTAATCGGGGTTAGCCAGGCCTAACTGCAAAAGCCCGAAAAGTCCCTAATACTTGTCCCTCTAACGGACTAAAACTGGGTCTAACCAATCATAGTCGGTCAAACCCCGCTAAAACCGGTTAAAACGGGGATTAGCCAGCCTTTACGGATAAAGCCCGAAGATTTCCCAATACTTTGGTATTTTACCGGCTAAACCTAGGTCTGTCAAATCCTAGTCAGTTTAAACGAATTAATTTTAAAGGTCCATTTAAATTCGTTTCAACGAAGTCCGGCTGCATATGTAATATTTTTCACAAAAATTGGAATACTGTCCATGTCCATACGTGAATGCCGCGCCTAGCACTCGCGAACAATTCTACCTGAAAAAGGGTAGATGGGTTGTGGATGATAACTTTCAGAAGTTTTCAATTCAAAACTTCAATTTGCTATACCCTTTCGACATATTCAACTAAACTATGCATTAGAAATCAGTATCGTTCCACGTTGTTTTGATAGTGCTCAAAGTGCTTTTTATTATCCTTCCCTTTATTGTTATCTTACCTAACATCCCTAATTTGGTAAGATCAGAGAGGACCTGACGCACGCGCAATGGCGCGGAAGGATCTACCTAAGAAAAGAAGACTAGATGAACGTGATCAAAACTCTGCCCATTCTGTAGTTAAGCTATTCTTTTCTTTCATCAACTCTCTTCTACGATTCTGAAGAGAGTCGAGCTAGAACTGGGAAACACGCCGCTTACATCTTGCAAAGTTTCGAATTTGTTTTATATATAAACTAGCAGTACCCGCACGGCGATGCCCGTGCAACAAATGTAAAGGAAGTTAACTAAATAAAGTTTAATTCACTCTAACCCTCTAAAGTAAAATTATTATATTTGATTCAAATGTGCTCCCCAACCTTTTGAATTCCACTAAAAGTCATATTAAAGTTTAAATCAATTCGCCAAATAAACGTTTCAATGGGACTTTTGAGATAACTGTAGTGGCAAGATTTTCGAAAACTCTCAACGAACACAGCAATTTTACCCTTGAAGTTTAACATAATCCACCGATTTAACCATAATTTCAATGTAAAATTGGTCGCCAAATTTAAATTTATTAACATAGGGAACCGATTGTGTCAGGTAGCTCAGCCTCAACCATTCTTCCATGATTTTAATGTGAACATTAAAAGGCAAGAAATATAATGTCTTTCGCACCATCTCTTTGAAGTGAATACAATCTATAACAGTAACCCTCAAATAAGCAAGATTTCCCTGGCTGGGAGGTTTGGTAAATTTCCAGATTGTTGCCAAATTTTACGACGCCAAATACGAAGAGTAACTTCATAGCGGTGTTACCGAAAATGTCAGAATGGAACTATTAAAAATTTAGGTTACTGTTCCTTCACAGAGCGTTTTCTTTTTCTTTAATTTGGAGAAAGAAGTGTTTCACTGGCTGGGAGGTTTGGTAAATATCCCTATTGTTGCCAAACTTTACCACGCCAAATACGAAGAGTAAAATTATTATATTCTTTAATTCAAATGTGCACCACGACCTTTTAAAATATATTGATGACACTTTTAATGCCATTTCAGTTTGTAGTGTTCAATGCGAGGATTATTTTAGTTTTAAAGACTTTTTTCTTCTTTTCGTGTGTGTGTGTGAGGAACTTATTTATTTCTAGCGAAATTTTTACGTTTCAATGGAACTTTTGACACAACTGTAGAGCCAAGATTTTCGAAAACTCTCAACGACCACAGCAATATTGCCCTTGAAATTTAATATAATTCACCGATTTAACCGTAATTTCAATGTAAAATTGGTCGCCAAATCTAAATTTATTAACATAGGGAACCGATTGTATCAGGTAGATCAGCTACAACCATTCTTCCATGATTTTAATGTGAACATTAAAAGGAAAGAAATATAATTGTCTTTCGTACCATCTCTTTGAAGTGATTACAATCTAACAGTGACTCTCAAATAATCAAGATTTCACTGGCCGGGAAGTTTGGAAAATTTCCCGGTTAACTGAATAGCGGTGTTACAGAAAATGTCAGAATGGAACTATTATTATGAAAAATTTAGTGATGGCGGCATTAAATACATGTTTTAAACATGCAATGAAATACGCTTTAAACTGCAAACAACTACTGTTATTTCCCAGACCGTTTTATTTTTCTTTGAGTTGGAGAAAGTAGTGTTTCACTGGATGGGAGGTTTGGTAAATTTCCTGATTGTCGCCAAACTTTACGACGCCAAATGCGAAGAAGAACTGATAAGCCATCCCTAAATTTTTAACAATGATAGTTCCATTGTGACATTTTCGGGAACCCCGAATTTTGAGGAAGTCAACTTAATAAATTTAAATTCACTTTAACCTCCTCTGAAGAAAAAATATTATATCCTTTAGTTCAAATGCGCTCCACAACCTTTTAAATTCCACTTAAAGTCATGTTAAAGTTTAAATCAATTCGCCAAATAAATATAAGAGACAGAAAGTTAAGTAAGTAACAGGAGATATTAATTAATCAAATTGAATAAATTTTCAAGGCTTAAATCTATACGCAAATTTAAACCACAAAGTAACTTCAGGGACAAAAGAGCAGCTGATCAGGAAAATGGCTCTAGTGTTTCAGTTCTGCGTAGAGTTAGGCCTTGAAAATTGACTAAATTTGATTAATTAATATCTCCTGTCCTAATTAACGTACAGAAACGTGCTAAAACTTTTCTTTTTGAGAAAAAAAAAACCCTTTCCAACGATATATAATGTTTTGGGGTGGGGGGAGGTTTTCCCCCCTCAATTATGGCGGATACACCAAAAATGAGACTAATTAATTAATTTAAAAATAACTAATTCGAAATTAAAAATTTGGGCTTCGAGGTGCACGAGGGCGGGGTACGTTCGAATTTTTGAGCCAAGTTTCAGGTCTGTGGGTGCTGCGGGGGCTTCTGGCCAGCGGTTACAAACATACAGACAAACGAACACCGTCATCTTTATATATATAGATTTAACAATAAATCATGAATGTAACTGGTAGTTTACCAGAAAATATATGCATAACTGATATAAATGCATAACAAATATAAAGGTAATACATTTTATACTTATTATTAATACTAAAGGCTAAACTATATTACATGTTGATGTATTTCAGTGTTTCAGTTGTTTATATGTAACTCTGAATAAAATATATAATTTACATTCTTTGCAAATATGAAAGTAATATATTTAATACTCCCTGATAGCACAGTGACCCTAATGTGACGCTTTGTGACCCCTCACACCCGTCACAAGCGCGGTCGCAACCAAGTCGCCGCAACTTACGAATGTCCGACCGCGGTGACGTCACAATGCGACTTTACAGTAAAGGCGCTTTGCGACCCAATTGCAACCGCGGTCACCTAGTGCCGCTTTTGTGACGTCACATCGCAGCCACCGCAACCGATGTCACAGTTTATCTGTTACAGTGACATTGCAGTAACGTCACAGTAAACCAGTCACAAAAGCGTCACATTGTGACTTCTATGTGAAGTCACAATACAGTCACGGTGTGACTGTGACGCTTGTGACTCGCAGTGACGTCACTGTGACTCTTTTGTGACACGTTGTGCTATTAGGGACTATCATTATTACTGAAGGCTACACTATATTACGTGTTGATGCATTATAAGTGCATGCAAAATAAGTGGATATTCAATAGTTTTGAAACTTCTTTTCAGTTGGATTTACTCTAAAAGCGTATTTTTAGTTTTTACTTTCTTCTATATCTAATATATAGAAGAAAGTATTGGTTTCGTGAAAATTTTCGAATGTCGAATTTTGACGGATTTCCACGTTTTGAGGTGCGCTGAGTCCATTTCGACCATTTTTGGAAAATGTCTGTCTGTGTGCCTGTGTGTCTGTCTGTCTGTGTGTGAGTCTGTATGTGTGTGATCAGTTTTTGTGGCCGCACTAGAGCAAAAACTACTGCATGAAACCAAACAAAAATTTTTGCACATATGTACCACTATGTGAACTGGTGCACCTGACTTTGTTCAAAGAATTCCTCCAAAGGGGGGTGGAGCAATCGCACGTGCCCTGCGCGTAGGTGATTGCTATATCTCAGGAAGTAACCGGCGGAATCAAACGAAAATTGGTTCATAGGTAGACACTACTGAGTACAGGTGCTGGTTCAATTTGCATGTCAATAGCTCGATGGGAGGTGGTGCAATCACACGTCTTCTGCGTGGGGGTGATTGCTATGTCTCAAGAAGTAACCGGCGGAATTAAACGAAAACTGGTCCATAGGTATACCCTACCGAGTACAGGTGCTGATTCAATTTGCGTGTCAATATCTCAAAGGGAGGGGGTGGAGCAATCGCACGTGTTCTGCGCGGGGGTGATTGCTATATCTCAGGAAGTAACCGGCGGAATCAAACGAAAATTTGTCCACAGGTAGACCCTATTGAGTACAAGTGCTGATTCAATTTGTGTGTCAATATCTCAAAAGGGGGTGGAGCAATCAAAAGTGCTTATTTTGTCATTGCACCTACTGTATCTCGAGAAATATTGCTGAGATTTGAATGAAATTTGGAATAACACTAACCCAATATGGAAGCAAGCATCGATTAAATTTTGGCACCAATCGCCCCAGGGGGAGGGTGGGGTGATTTTTGTGCTTTGTCAACAATGCGAAAAATTAATTCATTAAAAAATCGCTTTCACGCTATTTAATTATCAAAACAGCTGAAAACTTTCAATGATTGGAAATTTTTAACTGTTGTCAATTTCTTTTTACTAACAAATAAAATGTTTGCAATTAATCTAAACAAGGCTTTTGCAATGATTTCCAATTTTGCTCATTGTTTCTGCATTTGCAGGGTTATTACGATAATTGGGAAATTGGAGCTGTCTCCAATTATTCGGGCGAGTACGTATTTTATTTTGTAACTGGAATTCATAAGATAGATATAAAAGAAAGTTTCGTGACGGCCACGACAGCTAGTTAAAACTATATTAAAGATTATTTATCTGAGCAAACCGCCAGCATTTCTGAGAATCTCATTTTCGTTTCATGTTGGAACTAAAGTCAGAGTAAAAATTTATACCCACTACTGATTGACAGTGGTCGTTGCAACAACGGCATCGCCGTCCGGACCGACGACAGTCACGTGGGCCGTACCGTGGTCCTCAGTCACTGTGACGTTGACGCCATAGTGGCCCGGGTCGTCGAAGGTCCGGGTGTCATCTATTTTCCCTCGGATGGAGTCGGCGTAACTTCTGGAAACCAACTGCTTTACAAGCTGTTAAAATAAATAAAGAAATTAATGGAATAGAAAACTAAAATAAAATGAAATGAAATTAATAAAAGAAAAGAAAAGACGAAAATAGAAGACTTAAAAATAGAGTTTTTATTTCATTTAGACTATAACTTGCATAGGTTTTTTCAAGAAATTTAATACTTTTTTCTTTCTAAAAAATATTTAAAAAGGAACATCTCATCAACTATTTATTAATTTTTCTCCGTCGGCCATTCTAACGGCATCGGCTGCCGATGATAACTTGCAGAAAACATCGGCCATCTTTTAACCATTTCCAACAGTCGGCCAAAATTATCCATCTGTTGAGCTCTTCAAAAAAAGTTAAATTTAATTCGAAAAACCAGGTAGACACCCTAATAACTCATATGGAAAAATTTGTGGCAACATGCCTTTTGTCAAGAACTTCTTATACCGTTAAATGATTATTGCTGCGACATCGATCAATGTCGATGTTTGCGAAATATCAATTTTTGCGTTGAAACATCGATGTTGATGTTTCATAATTAAAATGAAAATTAGAGCTCCTTTAGAGGACAGGCTGACTTGTCTGCCATTTTGGTTCCAGGACATTCTTGGATCCAGCTTTGTTACAGGTTTTTGAAACACATTAATATTATACTTGGTTGCTCTGGCGTAAAAAAAAACTTATGATTAGTAGGATAAAGCACCCTATTAGGTAAATTTAAAAAGATAACTTATTTCTCGAATTTAAAAACAGTTTATTGGGAAATGTTTCAATGAAATCGGCTATATTTTCATATTGCACTTGTTTTGAACCTGAGTTTATGAAATGTTTTCGTCATACAGACAAAAATAGTCGCACATCATCTATGCAGCTACAATTTAAACTTAACTTCCACTTTTCTTCAATGCGACTTGAGTAGAGATACCAGTGGTTCCACGCCCACCGTTTTGGAACCAAAATTTCGGATGAGTCAGCTCCCCTCTTATAGGAGCCTTAATGAAAATAACCCTGAAATATGTGAATATGTTTGGACATATAGTTTACAGTTATGACGAAAGCTTTATTACTAAATAGTTATTGCGAGATATAATGTACCGAAAGTTTTCTATTGTTAATTGTCAATAGATTATGGTTTAAAAAAGATTACAATCCTTTTTTTCCAGAACAGTTTTAAAAAGAGTATTGAATGTTACTGCAGTTTTCCCGAATATAAACATGAGTTTTACAAACAAGTTTGCAAACATCTGCGAGAACATATCGAAGAATTCAGAAAATGTTACGACATGGATGGTGTTGCACCGATGCTTATGACTCCTAAAACTTCAAGGTAACTGAAAACAAACATTCAGCCGTAACAAATCTCATGTTGAAAATAAAAGGAGAAAGAACGAAGCACTCAGTACATCTCACCTGCTGCATCTCTGGCGACTCATCATCCTCCATGTACATCCTCTTCGCATAGGCGAACTTGAACGTCTCCAGCATCCTGTGCAGGGCCAGCGTCGCCCGGTCGCGACTCCCGGTGGCCCCCTCGAGGCTGAAGTCTTCGCCGTAGCCGTCGAGGACGTGCAAGATGAAGGCCAGTAGCGGCCCGCTGCCCGGAGCGGACACAGAGTACATCGTCGTGTTGTCTCGTAGGCGGGCCGCGACAACTCGACGCCACTCTGGCACGTAGCTTCGGAGGTCTGCCTTGTCGATGATGCTTCCTGGAAAGACAAACAGCGCTTGTAGATATGAAGGGTTTGGAGGATGAAGGGGCTGTGTTACATTTTTTAAAAAGATTCTCTGGTCAAAGTAAGCAATGAACACAGGTAAGCAAATAAAACTTGGTACATCACAAAGTAGCAGTCATTCGACCAACTTCATACTCTCACTTCACGACAAAACCAGAAAATAACAAAAAGTTATGTTAAGAACTAAACGAGCCCACTTTCCCATACATCGATATCGGCATTCTAGCATCTGATCAATATTCTATTAATTATTTGAAACTGAAAATTATGTCAAACATACCTTTATAGCACTTAAAGCTGATTTCTAAAAGCAAAATATACCCCTCTCATTAGATGAAATAAACAGGTAAAAAGTAAATAAACGAGTAAATAAAGTTTTGTCGCACCATTTAAAGAATGTAACTGTCATAGTTCTTCCGTAGAAAAATTCCACAATCGTTTTCAAAAGAAAAAAAAATAAACAAATAAAAGAACAAAGAACATAAAAACACATTTTATCAAAGAAAGAAAAAAAAATCGTTCGTTAATAAAATGTCTCGAATTTCATTTTTAATCCGTTGCCAGTTAATAAATATAAATAAAGAATAAAATGCTCTCGTGAATGAAAAATTTTTGTTAACAAAAAAAATCGTCTGCCAAAAAAAAAACAACAATAATAATAATAATAAATTAAACAAAACAATTAAATAAATAAACAAAAAATCGTCTGCCCAGTCAGCCATTTTTTCTGAGCCTGCATTTCCGCCGTGTTTGCGGAGTCAGAGTCGGAATCAGATTCCTCACAGAAGACTATTCAGAAAAGTACTTTGCAATACATTATTTATCAAAACCATTTTCTTACAAAGTTAGTTTGAAGGAAATCTGCCTTTAAGTTCAGAATCAACATTCAATTTAAATTTCCCCGCAGGCCGTTTTTATGAACGGTTCATCATTGAACGAAAAATGGTTCAAATTGAAAAGTGAAATATGGAAATGAGTCTCTCCAAAATCTTTCGAACAAAGAAAAGTTTATTCAATTCAGACGGTTCACTTAAAAGTTATTGAGTGTGGAAAGGTTGTTTGAACGGTGCAATGTTGAACGAAACAATTGTTCAAATCGGAATTGTAATAAAGACTGGAGAATGAAGTTATCCTTGATAAGATCTTTCGAACAAAAATAAAAGTTTGTTCAAATCGGCTTGTTCACTCAAAAGTTAGCATCGCGGGACAGGTTGTTTGAACGCGTTCAAAGTTGAACCAAAAATTGTTCAATCGAAAAATCAAATATGGGAATGAGCTGTACTCTCCGAGATCTTTCCAACAAAAAAAGTTTATTCCATTCGGATGGTTCATCAGAAGTTATTAGGGGGAACGTTGCTGAACGGTTCAAGTTGAACGAAAAAATGTTCAAATTGAAATTAATAGGTAATGAAGATCCTTGCGGAGATCTCGACAAAAAAAAAAAGATTTAATGCGACTGTCATCAAAAGTTATTAGGGTGACAGGTGCTTGAGCGGTTCAATGTTGAACGAAAAAATTGTTCAAATCGAAAATGTAGATACGGGAATGAAGTATCCTTGAAAAGATCTTTCGAACAAAAAAAAGTTTGTTCAAATCGGACTGTTCATACTCAAAAGTTAGCATCGCGGGACAGGTTGTTTGAACGGTTCAAAGTTGAACCAAAAATTGTTCAAATCGAAAAATCAATATGGGAATGAGCTGTACTCGCCGAGATCTTTCAACAAAAAAAAGTTTGTCCAAATCGGAATGTTCATTCAAAAGTTATTAGGGGGGGACAGGGACAGACACGACCGCGGACCGACCGACCGACACACAAATTCCCCATCTCAATACCCCTACTTTCAAATTTTTAATTTTTCGATATTCATTTTACCTTTTTATTTTTTTCAAAACTTGGCGATATTTTTTTAACTTGCGATATTTTTTGGACTGGCGATATTTTTTAGATGCATTAAGCTACTTTAATACTTTTTTCGTCTTTCTTTATTTTTAACGGGAAAGTAGGCTAAAAAGCTGCAAAACTGCATCAATGGCCTCGGTGGCCTAGAGGTAGACTTCTCCTCGTAAGCAAGAGGTCGCGGGTTCGAGTCCCGCCTTGCCCATGGATGTTATTTCAACCTCTCTGTGCCGTAAATCTGTCCTGTGTTTGTCAGGAGGCAAGGCGCATAGTACGCAGTCCTCATGTATGTCGAAGCTGATGGCTTCAGTAATAAAAAAATTAAAAAAAAGCTGTACCAAATAACAATTTTAACTTTAATTACTCGCCAATTTCGGTTTTGTCACATAACCCCGTTCATCTTCCAAGCCCTTCATATAGTTGCTGGCAAAAAGTTACCGTCGATTTAATAGCACCGTGAGTCATTTCGTTACAAGTAAATGCCTATGAAAGGGAGTTTTCCGAATTTTGGTTCCAAAAGTATACACGCGGCGACTCCCAGAGTCTGTAACAAAAATCGTGTAGAAGCAAACTGTTGCCTAAGCTTCAGATGTATTGTTGGTGATTTAGACCATTATTTCGGTGTATAACTATCATTAAAATTTGTAATAGATTAAGTCTTATCATTAAAATCTTGCCAGATTTTCTCAAAGTTGCCCTATTCTTAAATTTCAATTTTAAAGAAAGCAGTGGTGGAGACAAAACTAACAGGGGTTTCCATAAAGAAGGATAGAAAAATGGCAGTCTATTATTGTTAGCTCGTTATTATTTCTAAACAGCTATATTTGAGTTTTTGTTGTAAGAGAAAGGGAAGAGAGAAAGGAAGAGTTTGACTTCCTCGATGTTGCACATCGAATAAACTACGTTACCGTTAAGGAGCTCACGATACCGGAGTTCTTCATTGTCTTTGCAAGAATTCTTTCCGCTAGCGTGCTTTTTTGCCGTACAGACCTCCTACCATGTCGTCGCAATTATTTCCTAGCGTTCTAGCGATATCCGTCCCTCCTACTCAATGAATTTCGCTTTCTTCAGCAGCTCCCGGTCACGTTGTTTGTGAAAACATTCCTGAGAAATATTTGTTGAAAGTCGATCAATTTTATTCGTATATCCGTGATTGAAAAATTTACTACTAGATGACAAAAAGCCCGTTTGACTTTTTATACATTAAAGATGACAATATAAATCGTTGATTTAAAAATAATTCTTTAAATAAGATTAAAAAACCTAAAAACTACGCTTTAGATCAACATTCATATTATAGTTTTTAGCCTTTAGTATTAATCATAGTATTAAATGCATTACATTTATATTTGCAAAGATCCGTGAAATTTTATCCTTTATTCAGACTTACATACACACACAAAACACCTGAAACACTGTTAGTACATCACCTCACATGGTAATATAGTTTAGCCTATTAGTATTAATAATAGTATTATATTATTAACTTTTTATATTTGTAAAGTGAACGTGAAGTTTTATCTTTATTTTCAGTTACATAACAACGTACAATCCTCAATGTGACACTAAATAAAAGCGTATTAATAAAAACTTCTAGCAAGTTGGATTTGTTTGAGAAAAAAACGGCATTACGTTTCCTTTCTCCCTAATAAATAAATTTTCATACATGAAATTTAATTTCGAAAATCGAGGTCCTGAACAAAAGCGAATATGCATCACCGCTACCTAAGCATGAAATGATGCAAGAGCCAAATGAGCTAATGACTAAACCAAAAACGGCCTTAATAATTATATGTTGTTACTCAATTTCTTAATTAAAGTTTTAACTGATTCATGTAGCATAACGAAAGTTAAAGCGCAACACTTGCAATTAAAGCAGAAATTTTAAAGCAATGACTGAGGCTTTTACACATAATCGAGTGGTTTAAAGTTGTTAATGGTATTTAAATATTAACATCGATAAAATGATTTTTTGCTAATACAGGGGCTTATATATTATGACTTGTTTCTGACAAGGCAATATCACCCAAATTGCTAAAGTTAATATTAATATTTTGTTAAAAAAGCCTATTTTCACTACTTAAGGGGAAAATTCTCTTTTGGCTACAAAATACTTTCAGAAAGTTATTTTAAGTTCCCCTAAAGAGTTCCTGTAAATTTTCTCATTTTTTAGGAATGCCCCAAAATTTTAGTACAATTTTAGGAATTTTAGGAGGTCTGAAATTTTTTAGGAAATTTAGGAATTTTAGGGGGAATGCGAGCCTTGGGATTTGGGAATTTAGGGGAGCCGAGTTCTGGGAGTTGGCAACCCTGTTACACATCCTCCGTTTATGAAGGGTTTTTCACATCAACCCATTTATGCCCAGTAGCCTAAAAACGGGACGCTTGTTAGTTACTACATACAAAAACCTGTAATGGGTATATCATTTTATTAAAAGCTGTTTTATACAAGTTGAATAGTCCTACTTCTTGAGAAAACCAGCTAGAGCCTCTAATCGGGCATCGGAGTTTATTTATTGACAGCTATTTTCAGACAAATCAGTGGAGCAACGATCCAGCGTGGGCAGCCACAGAAAGTAAGTTTTCTTTTGAGAACTTATTTTTCATAAAATTAAACTATTTTAAAATGATTTGCTTAAAATGGATCACAGATGCCTCCTGTAATGTTGCTTTGCAAAAGTAAAGTCAAAGTAAGGTCGTATGTTGCGCACATATCTGCCTAGTGTCCCATAAACAGGACGTTAAATAACTTAGAAAATATGGCGACGGCGATCGTTTTAACGATTAAAATGTATGTAAACCATTCCAAGTAAGAGTTTTAAGCAGATAAAAATTGAAAAAAATTGTTAAAAAAAACTAGGGTATAAATGGGTTAATACGCTCGAATTAGTTTCACATGTGGGTTTGTTTGTTTGGCAGTGTGGATGTACCTCTGAATAAAAGATAAAATTCACGTTCTTTGCAAATGTAAAAGTAACATATTTAATAGTATTATTAATACTGAAGGCTAAACTTTGTTTCATCTTGATGCATTATTAGTGCATGTTAGTTTGATTAGTCTAAAAGTGTATCTTTTAAACATAACTTAATTATTTTTAAATACTAGCAGATTATGTATCGCCTGAATGTTCAGCACACTTGCAGTTACATTTATATGATTAATTTAAAATTATCTAAGTTCACATATTTTTTTATTCTTAACCCATTGTCCAAAAAGTGTGTCAGAATTTACCAAAAATGAACATTTTAACTGAATAATAGAGTTCAGTTAAGACTTTGGTATTGTTTCAATCATTATTAACAAATTGCAGCCATTGTAAAGTGTGTTCTGTAGCCGTGTAACCAGTAAGCAGCAATTTTAATATTTATTATAACGAAATTAGTTGTATTACACTGTAGTGTAAAAACAAGTGTATAATACTGCATAATACTGGCAACAGAGGTTCTGGTTTAATACTAAAATGTGCAGTAATAAACTCTGAAACTAGCAATTTTAGTTTGTTACAGTAAAATTAGCAATTTTAGTTTGTTACAGTAAAATTAGCAATTTTAGTTTATTACTGTAAAGCAGCAATTTTAGTTTATTACCACAATTTTAATGTTTATTTTTACAAAATTAGCTCTAGTATACCGCAAAAACGAGTGTATAATACTGGAGGTAGAGGGTATACCAGTTTATAACTGTAAAATGCACAGTAATATACTGTACAACTAGCAATTTTAGTTTATTACAGTAAAATTAGCAATTTTAGTTTATTACAGTAAAATTAGCAATTTTAGTTTGTTACAGTAAAATTAGCAATTTTAGTTTGTTACAGTAAAATTAGCAATTTTAGTTTATTACAGTAAAATTAGCAATTTTAGTTTGTTACAGTAAAATTAGCAATTTTAGTTTATCACTGCAAAATTAGCAATTTTTTAGAGTTTGTTACTATAAAATGAGCTGTATGTA
>JAXGGA010009360.1:0-51742 GCA_038373865.1 Uloborus plumipes
AGCTTCGCTGTAGAACATACCTTTCGCATTGTTTTCTTCAACAGGAGATTTTCTGCGATAGTTCTTATACATGTTTTTCCCGTAGTTTCTTCTAGTTTGATTCGCTTGATAACCGCTTGTGTTTCTTCCATTGGGTTTGGAGTTATTCGAGTTCTTTCCTCTACCCAGTACAGCTCCACTGTTTTTAAAGTCCGATTTATTCGTTCTTGCTTCACTGCTAAATTTCTGTTTCTGCTCTGATGAAAATGCGTTTTCGACAGATTGCAATCCGTTATCCTTTTGCTTCTGTTGAATTCTACCAGATTCTGCAATCAGCTGTGATTCAATTTTGTCAGCAGTAAATTCTTTATCTTCAAGACGATACAAGTACTGAACGAGATTTTCGTACTCAGCGGGTAGTCTTCTAATCATTTGAAAACAGGTAAGCAGTTCAGGAATTTCAAATCCTGCTTCTTTAACTTCCGCACGTTTTTCAGCTAGTCTTTTGCAGTAGATGCCAATCGTTTCTTCATCCGGTTTGAATCGAATTTCATAAAATTCATCTATCAGTCCGGCTATTCTTGCTCGCGATGTAGGCTCAAAGTTCGTTTTGAGAATATTCCAAGCTTCTTTGCCGTCGTCCGTTTGTGCTATTAATGGTTGAAACAGTCTTTCGACACTTTGATAAATTGAAGTGTACGACCGCACTTTCCGTAGTTTAAAATCTTTAGCTTCTTGAGTAGTACATTCCTTGGGTAATTCAGGTTGGCCGTCAATGAATTCCCAACAGTTTCTGTCCATAAGGAGAACTTTCATATCTACCTTCCATGTAGAATAGTTCCTTGAATTTAACTTCGGAAATGAGTTTGAAACCAGCAGTTGTCTTTCGAAATCCATCTTTTCAAGACGTGAAATAAAGTTCCAATTTAAACAATACACATCGGCCCCATTCCCATAGGCTCCGATTCTAGACGGCGTTTTAAGTCAACTGCATTTAGCATTTCATTCTTAGCTATGCTTTAGGCCCATGACCTATGTTGGAATTTATCCAACATAGCAGAGTGGCAGTGTTGAGATAGAAAAACAAAACTTGGAATTTCATTAACAGTAACATTTTATTGTAGACATTAAAAACAAATATAACGTAAATAAAGCTTCACGTATTGTGAATTCAAACCTCGAACCTCAACCATCGAATCTCACAGTTACAGAGAATGCATACTCTTATATAAGGCGAACTGATTTGCATATATGGCATAGAACACTTCTTCTTGAAGACCAAATGCCCGAACATAAAATGAAAATACCAACAATCTGCTAGTTTCTTTGCTTCGAGGAACTTCGATGGATGGCAGTGCGTATTGAACAAATGGCGAATTTTTGCTCTGTGTCAAAAACCAGAAAGTAATAGGAATTTAGTATTAATGAGGCATTAATAGAAGTCAGTTACCGTTTCCAATTCATCGAAGAAAACACTTTTGAAAGTATTATTATTTTATTTTTTAATTTCTAACTCTTCATTTATTGATCAGACTATGAGTTATATGCAGAATAGAGCACAATAAAAACAAGACAAAAGTAAAATTCAAACAATAGAACTAAAAAATAAAGAAAATTAGCCCTTCGAATGAAGCTCATAATATATTTAAAATTCAAAAACCGTTCCGAAAAAGCAGTTTTGTTCCCCGACTCTGACTGCAGACGATATTATGAAAATAATCCACTCGAGGCGCAAATCCCTGTGACAAAGATATCGGGACAGGAGGCGGTGCCTCAACCCCCGAAGGGGCGATTACTGTTCCCTAAATGGCGGGAACTGAAAGACTGGAGGTTGACAATGGGGTCCGCTGTGAGTGACACCTATTCTTGTCATTATGCCACCATTTTTGAGAGGATGGAGAGGACGTGTGTGCCATTGGCAAACAGGAAAATGGATGGATTGCTGATATTTGCGACCTTTCGTTTGGAAAAATAACTAGATAAATATTTGCAGTAGTAAAAATTAGTGATAATGGTGTAGTTGAGAAATGGATCAGTTTCTAATAAAATATGATGGTTTATCCTATGTATAGTTTCAATTCTTAGAACAATAATGTGACAGCTCTAACAAACATATCATTTTCATTTAAAACACGAGCCTTTATGCAGGGTTCGTAAAATTTCTTTTTTTCTGAAGAATTTTTAAAGGAGGAGGGGGTGGGGATTGGGGGGTAAATTTGCCAAATGTAACTCTGAATGGTAAAATATAAGCATATCATCATAAAATTTAAAAAGAATTGCAATTTTCAAATTCTGTCTCTAAATTTTCCGAATAAGAAAATTTTTGAAAGGTCACAACAATCTACCGTGACCTCCAATCGGGGCGCTCTTGTGTATATGGAATAAAATAATATAAATGTTTATATTTATTATTATTTCGACCACTTTTTTAAAAAATAGGGGGGGGGGAATCTTAGTGATTATTTATGATAGAAAAAATAGTGGAAAAGGAAGAATCTCTGATATTTTGGACCCTTCGGGATAGGGGGGTGAGCAAATAGAATAACAGGAATGAATAGGGGTGACAAAAAAAAATGAAAAAGCACTTGGCTTGACAAAATGACCAACGTAAACCAGCTCCAAAAATGGAGCTACTATGCAAATTTTTATTCATTACGCTATTTCAATAACTTCGGATATTCATTAGATAGTAGGCATGGTGTGATATCCTCTATTTTATTAATATGCTGCTTAATTTCATGAATTGAGTTGTTAATCTCTGTTTACGAAACTGTAATTTGTTACATCTTTTTCTTGTATTCCTGTAAAAACAAAAAGATAGATGTAAAATACATATTTGGTGCAGTTCCACTATCACTGATTCTGCAAAAAATGATTCTAATTTACCTTGAAACGTCAGTGGAAGCTTAAAAACTAAGTTTTAAAATTATTGCTTCATTTCAAGAAAGTTGAAAGTTGAATTTCAAAATTTCAATTTGCAAACAGCTTTATCATTATCCGTGAAATTAAAGGAACAAAAATAAGACTACATTTAAAGGAAGCTAAAAAATTTGAAAATGTCAATGTAAATAATATAGACGAAATGCAAATTTCATTGAACTAAATTGGATATTATGAATGGGGGGGAGGTGACTTTTCTTTTCGAAATTAATTCATTTATTAAGCTAGAGTGAATTATAAGAAAAGTATGCTTCTACAGAATTTGTTGCCTTGCATCTTTTTTTTTTTTTTTTTGCATTTACAAACCAAAACGTTTTTTTATCACCAATAATAAGCCCTAATTTTTATTATTATTTCTAATATCTATTATACTTCATTTCGATGCATTACTTCCAAATTTTAGCTGTAAACAAACTGCTTTAATTTTCGCATTTTTAACGCTTTGCAGTACAATTTCAAGCACTAACGCTGGGGAGACACTGCTTTGTAGCTATCTCAAAGTTATAGCTCGTTAAGACAGGGTTAATATTGTTGTAAAGTCTCTTTTAGAGGGACAGGGATGGAAATATATATACGGCATGAATTAAAATGGTATCCCTCCTTTTGAGACGAAAGCGCTCTAAATCCCCTGCTCCGACACAATAGAGGGATGGAGCGCCACACGGTGGTTGGAGAGAGCACCCGAAGTCACGTGCTGCTGTTTGGGAAAGCTGCCAGTCAGGGATCGTGAGAACGGTGATTTGCCGGCGGGTATTCGAATTCTTTATCATGAAAATGAATTGGTGTTTTTTCGGAGGCAGAAATAGCCACTGCCTTTAAGTGGATTATGTCCTAGGGCGATTAAAATGGCGTGAGAAATTGACATTTGTTTGAATAATAAGCTGATTAGAATATCAAAATAAAGTTGGATCTTGTTTTAGTGACATCGTGATTTGTCGTCTGGAACTGTTTGAGCAATGAACTGATTAGACCATCAGAATAAAGTTGAGTTTTGTTTTAGTGACATTGTGATTCGTCATTTGTTTGAATTGTTTGAGCAATAAACTGATTAGAATATCAAAATAAAGTTGAATTTTGGTTTAGTGACATCATGATTCGTCGTCTGTTTGAATTGTTTGAGCAATAAACTAACTAGAACATCAAAATAAAGTTGCATTTGGTTTAGTGACATCATGATTCGTCCTCTGTTTGAATTGTTTGAGCAATAAAATGAATAGATCATCAGAATATAGTTGAATTTTCTTTTAGGGACATCATTTATAGTGATATTATTTTTCGTGACGTCACTATTACAATATCAAGAAATTTTAGTCCTTTAATTCTCCTATGAAATGCAAAACTGATCGCCTATAATGTTACTTGGTTTTATCGTCACAAATATTCTGAGCTCTTTAACGGCATTATAACTCTAACTGGAAACGTTATTAAGTTTCCCTGTACTTCTCTAAGTTATTCAATCGAAATATTTGAGTGTTTAAGTTTTAGAGCTTGAAATTTCCTTCAAATATCTGAAGACATAGACTTTAAAAATAAATCAATACAAAATTTTGTCCAGCCTTTCATATCTATGCCAGAAGGACCATCAGACATCAAATCAATAAAGACAAAATGAAATTTCATAAAAGCATGAGTACATAAGATGGTTATTTTGTAACCATTTATAGTCGAAACTCTTGAGCTAATTATATGATAGTTCTGACAAAAATATACCTTTTATCTACAACACGAACACATATAAAAACGAAATGCATACAAGTAGAGTAAGTTACGTATTAAATCATCATTGAAATAGAAGCAAGTAGTGATAATATAGTAAAAGTCAGTATAAAAGAAAAGCAGACGATATATAATTAATAACAATCAATTTGTTCAATGAAATAAAACAACATGAAATGAAAAAAGAAGGATCTTTTACCTCAAATTAATATGAATATGAGATAAAAGGTTTTTTGATCAAGTCAAGGATTAATGTGATTGCAGATCAGTAGTAATGAAGTCATTCAATATATTATAACTTAAATGAACATTTAGTAGTAAACTTGTATCATAAATTTTGCATCTGTTCAGAGAATAAAAAAGAATGATTATTGATTATATAAATGTACTGAATATTTTCGTTCCCTTCTCCTTTTCCAGCGCAAAAAAAGAGGTTCTCTAAGTTGCAAATGCAATTAATTTACACTGAAGGGAAAATCCTGCCTCCCTAGGGGGGGGGGGGATTTTTATTCCTTTTTTTCTCTCATATTTTTTGTCTTTTTTTTTAATACTTGAAGAAAAATAATAGAAATGAGAATTATAATAAAAATGAGAAACTGTCAAGTTAAATTAAAGCAAGTTTTGTTTCATGTTTTGAACGTGAATGCTCTGTTAAGATTACTTGAAAATTAATCTGTTTTTTTTTTCTTCTTTTTTTTCCTTTAGGTGTGCTGGCTTCTTTAAGGTGAGTTGAAACTTAACTATAAATATATTGTGAATTTCAGTAAATATTTCAAGTCTGAAAAATTATTGAAAAAAAAAGTGTTTATGGATGTTGGATTGATGGCACTTTCCTAAAACAGTTTTGCCTTTAGTTTGCAAAAACTAGATATAGTGTTCTAAGAAATGATTTGATTTCAATTTCAAAACTTGAACGATCAAAGTAATTATTGGATTTACTGTTGATTGAAGAAATCTTTAATAGATGTAGGAAATTAGTAAACACTGACAGACAAAATTTATCCTTACTGCAACTAAAACAATGTGAAACTCTTTTTTATATTATGATACAGTCGAACTCGTTTATAACGAGCTCGGATATAACGAGAACTCGGATTTAACGAGGGAAATGAGAATATTTGGTTGGATCAATGCTAAGTCTGTGGAACAGAATTCGTTTCTAACGAGCAAGACCCGGTTTTAACGAGCAATTTCTTCTGTCTCGCAGTCTTTTTTTCTCATCTTTCTAGTCTTATTTCTGTCTTATCTTCTTTTCTTTTTTTTTTTCCGCTGCGGTTCAATACCTTTGTCTAAAAAATTCCACCAACATTCCAGTGTCATTAAATAAATAACAGTATGAAATTAAATTAATTTTGTAATTAAAGTAAGTATTAGTTAAATTATAAGTGAACTCAATTACTTGACCCCCCAAGCCCCCACCCCTTCTGGTTGCCAAAGGACCCGTTTATAACGAGCACAACATGTTGCGGTCCCTTCGTGCTCGTTATAAGCGAGTTCGACTGTTTTGATTTAAAGTTGAAATGAGTTTGAAAGTAATATTTATATTTATTTTGTTGAATCAAAATAATAATAACAATAATAATAAGAAAAAATAAATAAATAAATTAATTAAATTAAATTAATTGATTAAATCAAGAAAAACAATATAATTAAGAACAAAATAAAATAGATAAAGGTAAAAACATAAACACTGTACAACAGCACTGTAAGATTGCTTATTAAAAGGAAACTTATTTTTCTTTACAGAGATCAATAAGGAGGAACCGCCAGTACTCTTGCAAAGGACGCGGCAGCGGAGTCAACAAGTGTCCAGTGGACAAAACGCACCGAAATCAGTGCAGATCTTGTAGATTAAAAAAATGCCTGGAAGCTGGAATGAACAAAGATGGTGAATAATTTTATGTTTTCTCGCCTACTGTGTAATTATTTAAACTTGTTAGAAAGAAAGTGGTAGAAAGCTTCTAGCTGCGTCTAACCACATTTTAGATATTAGTTCGCTTTATGCGATAATTAGGAAAAAGGGAAATAATAGTCTGTAGCCGAGTGCAAAACTTCATCGGAGTCGTTGTAACTTATTACAGCGGCAGAAAAAAAATTTTTGAGTAAAATGAGAATAATTCTTGATTTTCTAATTGAAAAGGATTTTATAAAAAGTATGACAAAAGGAAATTCTTGGTTTCACTCTGCATTAGAAGAGGAGATTGTTGATAATAATTCCTTATAAAGAAAGAAAAAAGAAAAGAGAAAAAAAGAAAGAAAGAAAAGCAAGGCTTTGTAATATTACTTTATTTAAAGTAACATGCAAAGCACAGAAATTTCAATTCGAGAGTTATATTATTATATTTGCGTGCAAAATGTTTGTAATACAATGTTCGAATTAGAAAGCGGGATTGCGCGATTCTCACAGTATTTTCTAAAATCTCACCAAAAAAAAAAAAGTGTGCTGTTTCCGTACAAATCCCACGTAACAAGGTAAAAACTCCTATCTTGGAATTTTTCAGTGCGAAAAGCAAAAAAAGCTGAATTAAAATTATCTTAAAAAGTCACTCAAACAACAAAGCCAAGGATTTATTTAAAAGAAACTGAAAAAACTTGAAAATTCAATCTGCAAGTAAGCATATTGAACTATAATAGATGCTGTTTTTTGAAATTCATTACTCGTATATTAAGCAGTAATGAACTTAAAAAAAAAATGTTTTTCTGTTTTGAAGCTTCGATTGAGTGCATGCTTCTATATGCCAACCTAAATTTTCTAGTCACTCACTTTGCAATCAGGAAATACATTCGAGATTTTACCTTATGGTTTAAAAAGGGTAAAAGAATGTTTTAGTATTTTTTCCGGTTAGTCCTAAGTTAAACCGTATAAATGTAATACGTTGTTCGAATCGGGGACTGATTCCAACTCGAAAGAAAAAAAAAAGTTAAAAGAAAGGAATCAAGTGTTTCATTCGATGACCTAAATGAATTCATCGCTAGAATCTCCCACACATGTTCCACTCGACCGTTTTTCGAATGGCAGGGAGAACATTCTGAAGTTTTCTAATACACCATGCACATTTTTTCCCTCTCCAAAAGAAGTCTTGAGACTTTTTGACGCCGACTTCCTCCATGGGTAACTTTGCTTCAAGAGCTTTGACTCATATGAATAAAATGACTCGAAAGAAGGGGGAAAGCAGGAGCCTTCCCGCCACGAAAAAATCCCTTTTGGACCCCATAATATAAAGAGAAGGGAGGCCCGAAAATAATGGCAGACGAAAAAAAAATCATAGTTATTTAAACTGATGGGCGAGCAACTTCAACTAGAGATGATACCCCTATAAGAAACAGGGGGGTTGGATTGAATGCTGGGCCCATAACGAAGTACTTGGGCACACCAGGTGTACTACTCATCTCTAAAAAGGGGACTCATAGGGGGCCGCGGGATCGATATCAGATCCCCCATTACGTCACAAAGGCACCCGGAGTTTAGACAGCGGGAATGGATTCTGGTGGTGGACTGATCCATCCCATGAGTGTGCGAGTCCTATGGGTGGCAAGCACCTGCACTAATTGATGTACCGTGGTATCAATGGCAAAACGCAGCGTTTTTTTCTGTTCGTTTTTCATCTTGTGTGTGTGCAAGAGTGGGAGGGATGGCCTGCAAGCGTGCTTGTGCTTTGAGGCAATATCACGCATGGCCAAGTCAGGAGTGCTTCTGGATAATTAAGCAGTGGAGAGAACTGTGGTTTGATTTTTTTTTCGGCAATGTAATGAACCGGAGATCCTCTTATTAGGTTTTAGGGTATTAAATATCAGGCGTGGTGCTTTGTATAGAGAGGTCTCAAAAATTTTACAATTATTTGAGAAGAAGGGTAATTATACTCAGTATTACCTAACAACTACATGAAATAAATGAAAAATAATCAACTAAGTTTTGTGCTAAAATATTATTGGAAGTTAAAAACTAACGTAAATTAAGCACAAATAGTGAAGAAAATACTGATTTTCTTCAATATTTGTGCTTTATTTACTTTGGTTTTTAACTTTAATCAACAACAATCTGCGGTATAAATTTAGCCTTTTGTGTGAATGAAAAGTAAGAAACAATTGTGTATTGAGCAAGTAAAAACAGCAAATATGCGCGTTTTCATAAGTAAAAAACACAGAAAAGATATTTTGACAGTCTGAAACAAAACTGCAAAATTTTGTCATTAGATCAGTTGTTTTTAGAATTCATACACACTTGCTCTGGTATTATTTGATTCGCTCAATGGTTTTAAGGAATGGGTTACATTGTAATCAGATACCCTAATACTCTTTTGAATTAAATAAGCTGATTACTGACTGTTTAATGTGTAATAATAAAATAATAATAATAATAACAATAATAATAATAATAATAATAATAATAATAACTTCTGGAGGCTTCGACCATTAAAAGAATTAGCCGTTTAAAAATATTTTGACATATCACACTATCAGTGTTAAATAAGTAGTATCATTGTTCTGAGAAGTAAAAAATCACAAAAAATTGTAGAAACGTGTATCTAGATTACAAGGAACACCTTTGGAAATTACGGCTGAAAAGTTGCTAAATTTTCGTAGCCATTTTTTATTTTTCAATTCAAGGATACAATGAAAGATTATTTTGATTTGTTCTCAATAACGTTAAATATATCAGAAACATCCATATTGAAAATTTCAGATTAAAGAAATAGTTAGCTTTGTGTAAATTTTCTTGTTTTCATTATTGAAAGCATTGATATTTTAGAAAATGCAACTGAAAGGGATAATATAATGCAGTTTGCTATTGCTTTAGAAAGAATGTCAATAAAGTAGTTTTAATGTACGAAAGATTCAATTAAAATAGTTATCTAGCGGATAACAAATTAATTCTAAACTTATACCTCGAAGTTACTCTACTAAAGCCGAATCGAAGTGAAAATGTTTTATTACTTAACAAAACTATTAAAAGGTGAAATAGCCTCAATAACTAAAAATATCATACAGAACACGAAAAACGAAAGAAAGAGCTGAAAAAATAATGAAAATATTACTAATACCAATATACGAATAACAATGCCTTGCACAAAGAGACTTGAACTAATTTAGATTCTCTATAGTTTAGAATGCAATAACTAAATACTAAGAAAATGAAGTTAATAACCAACGTAAATAAAGATCAAATCATGAAGCAAATACGGCAGTCAAAGCATTCAAAGCTGTATTTTCTTTATAATTTGTGCTTTATTTAGGTTGGTTTTGAGCTTCACTGAGCTTCACTCATATTTTAGTGCAAAGTTTATTTAATCATTTTTCACATAACTAAATTCTAAACTAAATTTCTCTCTTTTGGAATCATTTTTAAAAATTATATTTCTTGTGTAGTTACTTATTATTATACTTATTACTAATTATTTTAAATTTAAAAGCAAGTTCATAGTTGTTCTGCTATAAAAGTCATTACAAGGTCATCATTTTAGCTAAATACATATTTTTCAAGAGTTCATGTGATCATGAGCGTATTTTGTAGGAAGGTCTCTTAGTTTGGAATCTATTTTACTGTTCTATTAGGAAGATTAATAAATAAAACTTTTAAAAATATGTAATAACAACAATAATTATAAAAGTAATAAGTAATAATAATGATAATAATCACAACGATAATAATAATAAAAACAACAACAACGATAATAATACAAATTAACTATAACGATAATAGTAATAAATAATAAAACAACAACAACAACGATAATAATAAAAACAACAACAACAACAACGATAACAGTAATAAATATTATTTTTATTATTATCATAACAATAACGATAATAATAATAATAAAATTAACAACAACAATGATAATAATAAAAAAACAACAATAACGATAAAAGTTTTAAATATTATTATTATCATAACAATAACGATAATAATAAGAAAAATTACAACAACAATAATAATAATAATAATAACAACAACAACGATAACATTAATAAATATTATTTTCATGATTATCATAACTATAACGACAATAGTAATAAATAGTGTCATTATTATCATAACTATACCGATAATAATAATAAAAATAACAAGAACGATTATAATTAAAAAACAACTATAACGGTAATAGTAATAAATATTGTCATTATTTTTCATAGCAATGACGATAATAATAACAAAAATGGCAACAACAACAACAGCAATAATAATAATAATAATAATAATGATAATAATAATAATAATAATAGGAAAACATGAGCAATAAATCAAAAAAACATGTACCAAACCAGCCCCCTCTAATCCCCGTCTTTCTCGCCACAGCAGTCCAGCACGAGCGGGGCCCGCGCAACTCGACCATCCGGCGCTCCGTCCTCTCCTACCTGAAGGAGTCCGGGGGCAGCGTCACGCCCCCGCACTTCCCGCCGCCGCCCCAGCACGTGGTCAACCTGCTGGCCACCGACCACCGGGGCGCGCCCTGCCCCACCACCACCGCCCTCGTCGCCCAGACCGCCCTCTCCAGTCTCTCGCCGCACGGATTCCCGGGCGCCCTGTGTCATCCCACGCCGAAGGTATTGTCGTTGTTTTTATTATTGATATTATTATCATTGTTGTTGTTGTTACTATGAAATTCGTTGTTATTATTGATATTGTTAGTATTATTCGTAACATAATATCGCTATTATTGTTATTGTTATGATGATTATTGTTTTACAATAGTTAGTTATTAACATTATTATTAGTATTTATTAATATCATTGCTGCACTAAAAAATGAATGTTGTTTTTACAGTAATATACAGCTAATTTCATAGTAATAAACTGCAAAAATTGCTCATTTTACAGTACTAAACTGTAAAATTGCTAACTTTAGAGTACTAATCTGTAATACTGCAAATTTTACAGTACTAAACTGTAAATCGCTAATTTTAGTGATAAACTAAAATTGCTAATTTAACAATTTATTACCGTGCACTTCACAGTTTTAAACTGGAACCTCTGCTGCCGGTATTATACTGTTGTTTTTACAGTATACAGCTAAATTTTACAGCAATAAACTAAAATTGTTCACTTTATAGTAAAAAACTGTAAAATTGCTAGTTTTAGTTTATTACTGTGCATTTTACAGTTTTAAATTGGAGCCTCGGCTGTCAGTATTATATTGTAAAAACAACAGTTCATTTTTTTGCAGTGTATCATTATTATTATTATCATTATTGTTGTTGTTACTATTAAATTCATTATTATTATTGATCTTGTTGGTATTATTTTTGTACCATTATATCGCTATTATTGTTATTGTTATGATGATTATTGTTATAATAATTATTATTATTAACATTATTATTATTATTATTATTTATTATTATTCTGTGCTATTGTTATGATAATTATTATTATTTTTTATTTCTAAAAAAAAATTATTATAACTATTATTATTGCTTCATATTTTAAAAATTTTTATTTATGTACTTATTAGTCGTGTCATATTAGACATTAAAATAGTACATTACGATGTAGTTCTAAATTTTTAATATGTTGTTTGGGTCACTTAGGGTAGTCTAAATCTAAGTTTGCACCTTTCTAAAACCTGTGCTAGCTGCGAAATTCGCGAAAACTGCATAAAAGATTGGACTATATCATTTATTTAGTTGCTTAATTTTTATGGAGAATGAAAGTTTAATGTGTGAAATGGAAAAAACATCATTTTTTTAAAAACGATTTTCATTGCGCTCGTTATTGATTTTTAGCCTACTTTCCCGTTAAAAATAAAAGAAAGACGAAAAAAGTATTAAAAGTAGCTTAATGCATCTAAAAAATATCGCCAAGTCCAAAAAATATCGCCAAGTTAAAAAATATCGCCAAGTCAAAAAAAAATATCGCCAAGTGAAAAAAATAAAAAGGTAAAATGAATATCGAAAAATTAAAAATTTGAAAGTAGGGTATTGAGATGGGGAATTTGTGTGTCGGTCGGTCGGTCGGTCGGTCTGTCTGTCCCCCCCTAATAACTTTTGAATGAACAGTCCGATTTGGACAAACTTTTTTTTGTTGGAAAGATCTCGGCGAGTACAGCTAATTCCCACATTTAATTTTTTGATTTGAACAATTTTTGGTTCAAATTTGAGCCGTTCAAACAACCGGTCCCGCGATAATAACTTTATAATGAACAGTCCGATTTGAACAAACTTTTTTTTGTTGGAAAGAACTTTTCAAGGATACTTCATTCCCGTATTTACATTTCCGATTTGAACAATTTTTCGTTCAACATTGAACCGCTCAAGCAAGCTGTCACCCCTAATAACTTTTGAGTAAACAGTCCGAAAAAAAATGACTGACTGTGCAGACGATTTTTTGTTTATTTATTCATTTGTTTTATTGAATTTATTATTATTATTATTATTATTTTTGGCAGACGATTTTTTTTGTAACAAAAATGTTTCATTCACGAGGGCATTTTATTCTTTATTTATATTTAACAACTGGCAACGGATTACAAGTGAAATTCGAGACATTTTATCAACGGAAGAGTTTTTTTCTTTCTTTTTTTTTCTTTCTTTGATAAAATGTGTTTTGATGTACTTTGTACTTTTAATTTTTTTTTGAAAACAATTGAGGAATTTTTCTACGGAAGAACTGTAACAGTTACATTCTTTAAAAGGTGCGACAAAACTTTATTTATTCATTTATTTACTTTTTATGTGTCTATTTCATCTGATGAGAGGGGTATATTTTGCTTTTAGAAATCAGCTTCAAGTGCTAAAAAGGTATGTTTGACATAATTTTTAGTCTTAGATAATCAAGAAAATAATGATCAGATGCTAGAATGCCGATGTCGATGTACGGGAAAGTAGGCTCGTTTAGTTCTTGACAGAACTTCTTGTTAAAACATGACTTGAAAGAACTGTAGCCTTGACAGTGTGGTGTTATTTATCAACTTTTTAGCCCTGAATATGCCGTTAGCATTCCAGCTATACAAATCGTATCTTACAACATATCTTAAGAATTTTCAAAAGAATGTAAAAATCTCTTACTTCAAATGCTTACCATCTTTTATGTTTATTTGCATTATAAATACTCTGCTAAACTATTGCAGTCATCTCTACAGATATTTGCTAAGAGCCTTTCTTCGCCCGTTTTATTGCAATGTATGAACAATATTAATTACTTTAAAAGTTTTATGCACCAGATAAATAATTAAATATATAGAGATATCAGGGGGGGGGGGACGTTTTGGGAAATAGACTTTGAAAACCTTCTCTAGTCAGATTAGCTTTCTTTGTGTGTATTGCTCTGAAAAAGCATTTAGATTAATTTTTAGTATCAATCATAAAACATTTAGTACCATACAGTCCCGATTATTCGCCTTCAGATCATCCGCGGGTAATTTAAGCTCCCCCCACCCCCATTTTTACGGTGATGGTTTGCTGAATGTAGAAAAATGACATTTTAACTCAGCCGAGCTTGAACCCGTATTAAAATCAACCACGAAGCAGCTCTCACTCACGTCGACGAACTTATTAAATATTTGGAGGAGCAACGTGATACATTGCTCTTTGGCAAAATACTATTGAAAAAAGTTCAATCATAAATCAAGAGACAGAGCTTTTAAGTGAATAAAAACAAAAAAAAAACTTCCCAACTTTTTTCAAAAAACTAAGGAATATGTTAATATTAGGGTTATCATTATTGTTTCTTAATATATTTCGTTTTTTGCTTATAAAGGCTTTATTTTTGCATTCAATGTCATTGTTTTAGCTGAAATTTAACTACACTATAGAAAAATGAAGGTTGTTTTTACAGTATAATACAGTTAATTTAATAGTAATAAACTGTAAGAATTGCTAATTTTGCAGCAATAAACGAAAATTACTACTTTTACTGTGCTAAACTGTCGAATTTCTAAGGTTACAGTATTAAACTGTAAAATTACTAATTTAACAGTTTATTACAGTGCATTTTGCAGTTTCAAACTGGAACCTCTGCTACCAGTATTATACTGTTGTTTTTACAGTGTAATACAGCTAATTCTATGGCAATAAACTAAGATTGCTAACTTCACTGTAAGAAACTGTAAAATTGCTAGTTTTGCAGTTTATTACTGTGCATTTTGCAGTTTTAAATTGGAACGTCGGCTGCCGATATTATACAGTAAAAACAACAGTTCACTTTTTTGCAGTGTATGTAGGGCCTGATTACTAAATAGGACAGCTAGGCAGTGGCCTAGGGCCCCCACAATTTAGGGGGCCCCTGTTTAGTGGTAAACAGCTAAAATTACTCTAGTTAATGGCTAAATTTATTTCATCCCAGGATTAAAATTTTAAAATCTCAGTCCCTGGGGCCCCAGAAAAGTATTTGACCTAGGGCCTCGTAATATTTTAATCGGGCCTTGAGTGTATTTGTGTATTATTGATTTTATTAGCATACACTAGTATCTTTTTTACTATTTTTTGGATTACCGTGCCATCCTATTTCGTGGATAATAAGAAGTTTAGTGTATTTGTGCTTCGTTCTTTTTGCTCTCTTTATCACTTGCTGTATAAAAGTATAATTTCTTATTGTTTCAAAACTTTTTTCCCCCTCCAGTACCCTCTGCACATGCTGTTCCCCTCCACCATCATCAGCAATCCCGAGACGATCTGCGAATCAGCGGCCCGTTTGCTCTTCATGAATGTCAAGTGGGTTAAGAGCGTGCCCGCCTTTATGGCGCTGCCAGTCAAAGACCAGGTGGGTGTGGCTAGAGCTAGGTTCCTCCCTCTTTTTGCTCTTCAGCTTCTTTCATCTTTCGCACTAATAATTAAAACAAGTGTGTCATAAATGGTAACTGCTTCAGCAATTGAAATTGGAGTTTTTTTTTTTTTTTGCTGTTGAAATGCATATTTTGGAAAGCAGATAGTTAATTTCGCTTTTTAAAAGAGGTAAACTTAATGCAAAAAGGAGTTTAAAACAAAAAAGGGAAGAAATTACAAACTTGTTAGTTTTAAATAATAAAGCATTATTTTAAAAGCGATTTCTTAAACAATATATGTTTTCTATTACTACGCTTTAGAATAGCACGTTTACTGAATTTAAAACATAAATAATAAAAATTCTTTCCTTAAATGATTAATAACAGTAAATTTTGATTAAATGGAAGCTAAAAGTTGGATATGTTAGTTTTTTCCATTGTTTTGGGCGTCTTGGAACAATGTGGGTAACCGTTATTTCCTCTTGTTTTGTTTTATGCAAAACAGCAATTTTGGTGCAAACTTTGGAGTATAAGTTGAGAAACAAGATTTTGCATGCTCAAAATACTAGATTGTTCAAACCTAGTTTTTCTACTTTAGGGATTAAAAAAAAATAATATTAATAAGAACCTTTTTAAACGTGAAAACACGTCAACAATTTTAGGAAAAATGTGTTTAATAGCGTAATTTGTGTAATATGTACTCATTTAATTAGTTCTTATCGTTTTTTGAATCCAAAAGACTGCAACTTTATAATAATGTATGAGAAATCCAGTGCCAAATTTTCGCCTCTCTGTAACAAATGCGATATTTATTTCTCTTGTTCAGATGCTGCTGGTTCAGGAGAGCTGGAAAGAATTGTTCTTGCTGAGCTGCGCTCAGTTCAACCTACCGTTGGATGTTAATCATCAATTATCTGCATCGGGTGAGTTGACAACTTTTATTGAAATTATGATAGCTAAAGTGTTATAATTGGGAGATTTTTTTTTAAAAATTTCTTATTCATAAACACACTTGTTTCTGATGCAAAAGGTGTATAGATCATCGCTTTAACAATATGAAATAAATAAATACGTATTTCAATTACAAAAAGGCAAAGCAGTTAATGTGAATTTTTTTTTTAACTTGTCTTGGGTGATATCTCATATTGAGAATTAAAGCTTATTTTTTTTTACTCGTCGGGCTTTTTTTTTCTCTCTTTTTAAAGCTAAATATTCTTACTTTCATAACGTTTTTTATTAGGTACTTTCTTTGCTTTTCGTAAGATTCGAGTAATATTTAAACGAATATCGATTTATTAATTTCAATCTTGAAAGACCGTAAATCAAGAAAAATAAAATTGAGATGGTTTTCTTCAACTGTGACTTTTATTAGACAGATATTCATATTCATGCTACAGTAATTTAATAATTGATTTTGAATTCAAAATTTTTATAATTAATAAATTCAATATGTTCTCCTTCAGGTCTGAGTGCAAGTGATGACACAGAAAAAGTAACGACTATCGTAAAAGAGGCCAACGTGTTCCATGACATTCTACTTCAATTCAAGCACATGGTGGTAGACCAAACAGAATATTCCTGCATGAAAGCCATTGTCCTATTTAAAACAGGTAAACATTCCACATTCTCCTCAACGTTTTTTGAATTACCGTCACCTAAACTACTTTTGTGACCGTATTTCAGAGCTTTGTTGTAGATATTGCACTGTAAAAGACAGACGTTGTTTTTACCGTAAAATACAGCTAATTTTATCGTAACAAACTGTAAAAAATTGCTAATTTTACCGTAATAAACTGCAAAACTGCTGCTTTGCAGTAATGAACTGTAAAACTGCTACTTACAGTTTCAAACTGGAACCTTTGCTGCCGGTATTATAACTGCCGGCTGTATTGTAACTGCAATATTTTTATTTTCATGAAATTTCATTTAATTTCTAACACTACTTTCATTTCCCCCTAGAATTCTCCGGCGGTTCATCAGAAGCCCGAGGCCTGAGCTCCCTGCAGTCGGTGTCAGAAATCCAAGACCAAGCCCAGCTGACTCTCAGCAAGTACATCCACACAACATACCCCATGCAGCCGTTCAGATTCGGCAAGTTCCTGCTCATGGTGCCATCCTTCAAGAACGTTGGCACTGAAACAATCGTCGAACTCTTCTTCAGGAAGACCATCGGGGACATATCCATCGAAAGACTCATTGTCGATCTGTTCAAGTCCAATGATATCATTGGCGCGTATCCAGTGAGGGAGTAACTGTTCTGGTGGTCTGTTTTGGAGAATCAACATCAAACTTGAGGGTTCCTGTTCCTTCTGCTCTTCTTGGATTGTTGTCATGAACTTTGATGTCATTCCTGAAAGAAGTTAGCATCAACAATCAGCGTCATCTGTGATGATAAGTTTTATTGGATACACATTTTTCAATCAATGGATCCAGTTCGGGCTGTTAAAAGGTCTGTAAAAAAATATCCGAAATGCTCCTGGAAAATAATGGGCAACTGATGTGCCTAATTTCTGCTAGTAAAATTGCTGGAAAAATCAGGAATGTTTTAGCCTTCCGGGAGAATTCAAAAAACTTCCCAATAAAAGTCAGTCACTTTACGGCAATTAATCGGGAAATTAAAAAGATATAAATAAAATGGAATAGTAAATAAATAAATAAATAACTAAAACAGTTTGGCTAATATGGCCAGAGTTAAGGCAGCAATTGCTAGCAAATAGCTTTCAACTTTGAGGAATTTTTCTTACAGTGTATGATTTATGCTTTGCTCTCTCAGTTCTCACGTTGAACTTTTGCTGAGAGCATATCGGTTAGGTGTCTATTCTTATAGCTGAAATTGAAAGAAAAAGTTCTGTGAAAGACTGACTTTCACTCGTCAACAATTACTTCGTCAAGAAATCTATTTTCAACTACACTACACTTCAACGGAACATTATCCTCTGAATGGTAACTATAGTTGGCAAACCATGTCTCAGATTTTTGTCGACAATTGCCAAATGTGCCAACTAGCTTCCTTGGCGTCTTGGGAGTAAAATGTACTATAGTGAATTCAGGGAGAAACTATAGTGGAAGTCATGGAGCTATTATGGAGGCAACGATGGTTGCTGCTTGTCGCCAAAATTGTCCATTTTCATGAATTTTTCACTGGATTGGCAATTCTGTTCATGAACATTTCTCTTATCTGATTGGCGTTATTTTCAACATTCCTACGTCAAGCAGACAATGATATTGCCAAGCGTCATGCTGCTTTGTGATTACTTCCACTAGTAGTGTTCGCTGAATTCACTATAGAACAATATTCGCTCGAAGAAAAAGCTTACGTAATTGAAAAGATGTGTTGTTGACTTAGTAATTGTAGATGAAAATTTATCCGGTGATTAATGCATTTTAAAACCTTCCTAGCTCAAATTTCATGTATGCTTTATGTTTTGTTTTTTATAGCTCTATATGTTTTCCTGTACAGTAAAAATTATGTTTAAGATCCAAAACCAACCCCATAACCGGAGCTATGGAAGAATTGCAAGCAAATATCTGTCAGCTTACTCAATCATCTAGACCCTACAGAAGTCAGTTTGGCTCTTGCTTTGGGCTCATCAGTCTAGAATAACCATAACAAAGTCGAAGGAAAAAAACGAACCTCATGAAGAAGCACAGCGTGTCTTCACACAGATAGCTAAAAATATTTCAGTACATCAGCGATTTCCGCTAACTTGGTACTGCTCCGTCTCAAAGCGTGGAGATAGCTACAAGCAACCACGACTTTACAAATCGAAAGTTGGCATTTTTTTTTTAAATTAAAACACCAAAAATTATTGTTATTATTACTATTATTATTATTATTGCAAATTATAAAACAATTAAACTATCTAAAATATAAACAATGAAAAAGTGGTATTATTCACCAAATAAGCCTAGCTTAAAAAAAAGCCCTTAATAAAAAATTCTGGACAATAAATTTATCGCCGATTTGGCATGCTTCATGTAATGATAATTTCTCACGATATATGATGCGCAGTGTAATGTATGACGTTCTGTGTATCCACCACCCAGCAATCCAATTGCACTGTCCAACTAAAAAACCTTTAAAAAAAAAATACTGTGTGATAAAGGCACTTAAAATGTCCTTTTTACTATTAAGTAATAAACGCAACAAAGTTAAACTTGTTTTTTGTGCAACTTTGATGTTGTGATTAGTTTTTTCAACTAACCCAGTAAGAATTATGTAAAAATGTATCTATTTGTAATTAATTGTTTATTAAATGGAACCATTAGTGTGTAAATTATCTTTGGAATATGTATGTATCTATAGCAAATTTTATCTAAGTCATTTGCCGTCAAACCAGCTTTTACAGAGTACTAAGTTTATGTCAATATATGGATTGTAATGGTACCAAGTTACTACATGTGAATGTTCTAATCATTCCGCAAAAAAAAAAAAAAAAAAAAAAAGTATTATTTAAAAAAAATTTCCGCCATCATTTTTCTTAAATCATAAAAGAATGCTAAGACTAACTAAAACCACAGTTGTGTACCGTATTTTTTAAAAATAAAGGGGGGGGGGACTGTTAGTTTGGCTTAACTGAAAATCAAATTGTAAAAGAAACATGAAAATAGAAAATGGTCGTTCAAGCTCATTAATATGAATTATAAAACTATAATAATATAAGACTAAATAAATACCTTTCAGCAGCAATTTAAAAGATATTGTTTGATCATCTTTGGAAATTTTCATACATTTTTGTGGTAATGTTTAATTGTGTATAAATCAGATTAATCTGATCTAATAAATTTTGGTACATTGCAATTCAAAATAAAAAAAATCACACACACATTTGCTATCGATAAAATGTTGATAAAAAGAGGAATGTATTTAGCAGGCACTAAGTGTCAAATGGTTCATGTTCATATTTTGTGGATTGTGGAAAAATTCTGTATTCATTGAAATCAGTATAGATAATGTTTCTGTGAAGCTTTGTAAATGAAAATGTACAGCAATAAAAGACATATTTTATTTGAAATTATTGAGTTTTTATTGACAACATTTCACATAAAATATAGTGCATTTATTCAGTAATATTATCAAAAATTATGTATAATGTATGTTTTTATTTCTTCATAGTGTTGACTGTTACCTTATTTAACAACAGTAAACCTTGCTTTAACAACAGTTGCCTTATTTTAACAACAGTTATAACAGATTAATGTTTTACATGCATAGGTGCTATAGCTTGTAACAAAAATGTACAAACTAGCAAATCTAATTGCAGATACGAATAACGACACGTTAAAGGTCTTTTTACAAGCAAAAATTTGTCTATTACTCAAAGGACACAACAAGAGATATAAAACAATACTTAACACGTGAGAGCTCGCGCGGGGTCGAAAACGACCCCAGCCATTTTTGTTTCCATTTCTTGGAATTTCATGGACAGATAAGGAAACAATCTTTGGGGTAGCTGCCATTGTGTCCTTGATTGATATGTGGGTGTGGTTGGAATTTTCTTAAATCCTTTTAGTTCTTGTAAACTAGGGGGGTTCTTGCGATTGGAGTCTTTCACGACCGCAGGCGAGTACTGACGTCAGTAAAATTCTCGGAACGGAACAGGTGTTTAGAGTCGGTTCCATTCAAAGAATTTCGAAACATTTTGTGAAAAGGAAGTATTTGTAAGCAATCCTTCTTCTAGCCATGATTTTCTATTAACAAGCGTGTCGTTCACAAAGATTATGTAGTTCTATCCTTGCAAAATTCATATTTTTCAATTGCTTTTGCACTACTTATAACAAAAAAAAAAAAAAAGATGCCGACTCCATATGAGCAAGGGATGAAGCATTTTAGCTAATTACTAGCCGATGAAGAAAGTGATGAATATGTGTCATTTCAGACGATGAAGGTTTAGCAATAAAGAAAACTTTAGTGATTTTGACAGTGAAAGATAATTTTCTTTTAGCGAAAATTCTGATAATCCTGATACAGATAACATCTTTATTGGAAGAGATAAAGAAACTATTTGGCAAAGAAATAAACTTAGAGCTAATGTTTGTACTCCAGTTCGAAACATAAGTATTTTTCTTCCTGCACCAAACGGAAACGCAAAAAATGTTACTGATGTGTTTAAGAGCTGAAACATTTTCGTAATAGCTCATAAAACACTTTCCTTATGCATTTCAAATCAAAAACTAATCACTGTAGAAGTCTCTGTTAGTGCAAAAATGTAAATGAATGAAATAAAATAAAGAAGTCATGAAAAAAAAGGAAAAGAAATGAAGAAAAACACATTGGGGACGGTTTCGACCCCGCGCGAGCACTCGTGTGACAAAACATGGCGCGAGCACTCGCGAGTTAAAGACATAAAGACATTTGATATTTTAAGGAAAAGTGACAAAATATTTTCTACGTGTTCTATAGACAATGTTAGTCACTTTAATGTTTTTTTTTTTTTTTTTCGATAGAATTGTTCCTAACTATTGCTTTGAGCGGAATAAACCAAAAAATTATTGAGTGGCACGTATGATGTATAGTGGTCCTCTGCTAATTTGACCTTCGACATTGACACTGTTTCTCTCTTTTTAAGAAAATAGGAAACTGGAAATGGGTTTAAGTTGTAATTCTTTTGAAAAACGACTATGAAAGTAACCCAGCACAATTCAATGTCAATCACCCTTTCCTTTTTCCCGAAAAAAGAAAAATAGCGTCAAGGTCATAGCTCAACTTTCCAGAGGAGCACTATAACTTTTTTTTAAACTAATACTTGTCTTTTTTTTTTTTTTTGCTTACAACTGATAATGATAATTTTTTTTGTCCTTGGTACTAAACAAAGCCAATGTTTTCTTCATAATTTTACATTTATTTAATTTCGGCCAGTTCAAGATCAGTTGAAAAACAACTTTTCGCGTTCAAAGTTAGTGAAACTCAACTCAACCAATTTTTGGTAATGGAAATGATGGTATAAACCAGGGGTGGCCGACTTTTTTTGGAGGAGTGCCACTATCTGAGGAAAGAAACTCTGCGTGCCACGTTCAATATGTCCAACAAATTGGTTAATTTTTAAAAGCTAATAAGATTTTTGTTTGCTGACTATTTTATTTTCACTTAAATCATCCTTTTTTTTAAATGTAAGTTTGAATTGTGGTATTAAAATGATAATACAAAAAGAAAAGAAAAACAGGTAACGAACATAAGAGCTATCGTTAGTGGACAATTTTTTTAGATCAGTCAGTGGGGTTATTGTTAAAATACTATAAGCAATTAACATGAAACATTTAATTATGAAAATTAAACAGTCAATACGAATGTGGCTTATGAATTTGTAGCTTTTTTAAAAATGAAATTATTAATTGTAGGGTTAGTTCTTGAAAATACGAACAAATGTGTTTTAAGTGGTAGAGAATATATTCTATTTGAACCAAACCCACACAGCACCAGACATCTAAATCGCGTAAATTTGAGAAAAAAATGTTGGTACAATTTCCAAAATTCTATATTATTTGGATGACTTGTAGTTGAAGTAAGTTTTAATAGTTGATTTCCAAGCTTGTAAGAGGCAAGAGGTCAGTAATTTCTATTTTGATTTCAGGTGGGTTACAAGTCACTAGTTCAGCTGGGTCTTGCAGAGAAATAGGTAAAGAATTTGAAGAGATCAGTAATTGTTTTATCATCTTGAAAATCAAACCTAAGACTGAATGAATACTTCAAAATAGATACAAAATTTTATCATCTATCATGAGGACATTATTGACTTTAGATAGCTACCTCCAGTATTAATTTGAAATGTGTTAATTATTTTTCTCCAAATTTGAGAGAAAGAAACTGAAGTTTCATTATAAAAGAATGTATGTGACCTATACTGGTAAAGGAAACATCGTTTCCCTAAAATCTTAAATTTAAATTATATAACCATCGGGCAATAAAGGGCGAAATAGCCAAAATCAATTGATAATCTTCATTCCTAAGTGGGAAACTGTAATTGCTTTCCTTTCGGATATTTTAAACCACACTTCCTCAAATTTTAAAATCTCACTAGCTGCGTGGCCCGGCGTTTCACGGGCTGTAAAGTAGTGAAGGCAGTTTGAGAAAACTACTCGCCGCCAAGGCGGCTCGCCTTTGAAGTAGTGAGGAAAGTTTAAATAACCTACTCGCCGCCAAGGCGGCTCGCCTTTAAAGTAGAGAGGACAGTTTCAACAAACTACTCGCCACCAAGGCGGCTCGCCTTTAAAGTAATGAGGAAAGTTTAAGCAGTTTACTCGCCGTCAAGGTGGCTCGCTTTTACAGTAGCCAGGAAAGTTTCAATAAACTATTCGCCGCCAAGGCGGCTCTCCTTTAAAGTACAAAGGAAAGTTCCGACAAATTACTCCCCGCTAAAGCGGCTCGCTAAAAAGTTTTCCTGCATCAAAGAATCAATCGAATTATTTGCACATGCTTCCTCAAAAAAAAAAAAAAAAACACGACGTCAAGTAGCGCATACTTAGCACTCTCCCTTAATAACAAATAAAATTCCTTACCAAAAACAATTATTTCCAAACCGCTTTCTTCCTGTAAAATTAATTGCAAAATTCTAAAAGAAAAAGTTCTTTTAATATTTGGATCGCAGCCAAAAAAAGTCCATTCTAAAAACAGCAATTGCAATTTTATTTAAAAACACATTTTCAAAATGGTATACCAGAGAAAAAAATATAAGTCATTAATAATTAGAATAAAAACAATTGTTAGAACTTTGTTGTAACACATATTCAAAATGACAATGGAAAGAAATAACACTCTTTAATTTTAAAGAGTTCAATAATTTAATTAACGTTTTAATTTAAAATGGCAACGGTAAGAAATAAATGTCTTGGAATTTTTTTAAAATATAGTTTGTCAATAATTTGAATTTAAACGTTTTTAATTAATTTAACAAATGGCTACGGAAAGAAATAAAAGTCTTGGAATTTTTAAATTAGTTCGCAATTAATTCAAGTAACGTTTAATAGTTATTTAATTCACAAAATGGCAACGGTAAGAAATAAAAGTCTTGGAATTTAAAATAGTGCAATAATTTAATTAACGCTTTAATTTAAAATGGCGACTGAAAGAAATAAATGTCTTGTAATTTTAAATAGTTCAATAATTTAATTAACGTTTTAATTCAAAATGGCAACGGTAAGAAATAAAAGTCTTGGAATTTTAAATAGTTCAACAATTAATTAACGTTTTAATTCAAAATGGCAACGGTAAGGAATAACAGTCTTGGAATTTTAAATAGTTCAATAATTTAATTAACGTTTTAATTCAAAATGGCAACGGTAAGAAATAAATGTCCTGGAATTTTAAATAGTTCAATAATTTAATTAACGCTTTAATTTAAAATGGCAACGGTAAGAAATAAAATTTTGGAATTTAAAATAGTGCAATAATTTAATTAACGCTTTAATTTAAAATGGCAACTGAAAGAAATAAATGTCTTGGAATTTTAAAAGTGCAAAGAATTTAATTAACGTTTTAATTAATATCTCAGCTATTTAACGTCGTACAATTACGCGGTTGGTCTTATTGTCTTCCTTAGAAAATTTCGAATCGAATGGTATTATGTTTGATTCTTTACGCTCAGCGGTTTTTGAGGAGTTCAAGCTTCAGATGGAATTTTAAATAGTTCAATAATTTAATTAAAGCTTTAATTGAAAATGGCAACGGAAAGAAATAAATGTCTTGGAATTTTAAAAGTGCAAAGAATTTAATTAACGTTTTAATTAATATCTCAGCTAATTAGCGTCGTACAATTACGCGGTTAGTCTTATTGTCTTCCTTAGAAAATTTCGAATCGAATGGTATTATGTTTGATTCTCTACGCTCAGCGGTTTTTGAGGAGTTCAAGCTTCAGACGGACAGACAGACAGACAGACAGACGCGGACAGATTTTAATAGTAGTATAATGACTATTTTTCCTTCGGACAGCTACCGCACATCTCAATGAAGGAGTAATAACTTGTCATCCGCTTCCCTTTCTCCAGGAAAAAGTTCACCGAAACATTCTTATTCAAAGCTTCATATCTTTTTTTTTTTTTTTTGATGAGTGCACTCCTATACAGTAGACGATAAGTCTAATTCTTTGGCAAAGATCTCCTGATAAATAATGGAATAATACTTGTCAAGTTTTCTTTCCAAATAATTTTCAAGTAATGTAACGAAAAGAATTTAAGGCAATGTGCAACCAACACCGAATTTTGTCCACTTTGGTTTCTTAATTTTAGTTATTGAGGAAACTTCTTTAAAAGTTTCATCACCTGCGTAGCTGAAACTATTTAGCTCAAATCAAGAATTTAACTTGCAATATCGAAAGTTTTACTCGTGTAACGCACAAATATGCTTTTCAAAGCATTGTCTGTAATGTCAGTTTTTGTTGGATATCCGAAGCTAACAATAAGTACTCGCAATGTTCTAGGCAATCTGTATGCCATCCTCCTGGCACGCAATTCATCTTATGAAGGTTTTTAGTTTTTGGCGATTGATTTTTCTTTTAAGGACGACGTTATTTCTTCAATTTCTAAAAATTTTCGATCCGTCTTCGCGTACCACTCCTACTGTTCTGACGTGCCACTGTAGCACGCGTGCCACGGGCCCCTGGTATAAGCAATAATTGTGGAGAGGCTTTTAACCAAATTTCTTAGACTTAAATTAAAACATGCAACTGCGCATTCAAAATCTTTATACTTATGGGTCCAACATTAAAACAATAGTTCTGAAAGGCTTATTTATATTTTAATTTAAGGCATATACTAGATTTGTAATTAGCTTATTTATAAATTACCGTTGTTATGTCAATCATTCTTACTCTTGGACATTGTACGAATATTTTAGTTTTTTGCAGATAAAAAGGTTGAGGTCCAATGTTAGCAGTTTTTTCTGAACCTCTTTCAAAACTTAAAGGTTTTTTTTTTGAAAGTTAAGTTTTAAAAAAAATATTTCTCTGTGTTTTGTATAAGAAACCATGTTAAAGACCTACATGCCAAGGGCTTCCAACCGTTTTTACTCAAAGCTCAAGGGTCACATTGTAAATTTTTGGAGGAGAAACGGACCAAGAATCCAATAATATTTCAACTCAGATGATCTAGTTAGCTCTTGTCCCGTCCATGCATTTTTTTTTTATTTATTAAGTTCTCAAGAGCAGTTTTTTAAATTTAATTTTCTGAGTTTAGTTGTTTTGAAAATAATTAAAAATTCAATATATTCTTTTTTTTTTTTTTCACTTTAAACAAGCTTTCCGCAAACAGACAAAAATAGTTCACTGGAGGGCCCGGCGATGTGTACTGTATGTTGGCTGTAGGTTGGGAATCCCTTATTTAGAGTAACTTCAGACCATGGGTTAATTTTCTCCCACTTTCTATTTTGTAATGTTTTCTTCTGCTTTTTACTTTTACCAGGTAAATATTCAGATCAACTTTAGCAACGTTCAACTCGAGATCATTGAAATGCATTGTATAACATACAGATCCGCTTAACAACGAAATGGTGTCTTCATGCCTACAACGGAACGTTTCAGAAAAACGAGAAATACACTATTTCATAAGCATCCTGGTTCGTTTGATAGCGGCGTCTGACAGAAGGGATGAAGAGAGAAAAAAATTGAAAAAAAGATTAGCAAGGGAGAGACAGATTGAACGCCTCAATGGGAGAGGCAAATTTCATTTTCAAACAAGTTGAAGTGTCATCAAGTAAATAAGTTCATGGACCTTAATTTCTCTACAAAAATTCTAAAAAAATTTCTAAAAAAAAGTTATTTAATCACGAAATTTTTCAGTCAGGTCAAAATTGTTACTCGCCTTGGCCGAAATTTCCATCTGATTGCACATATGGTGTGAGTAATTTTAAATGTAATTAAGTAGAAAACCAACGGAGTTCTACTTTTAGCCGTGATTTCATAAAGACAGTTCAATATTTTTGGGGCAAAAAGCAAAAACTGCAGGCGAACAACTAACACATTTGCTTTAAAAAATTCATCCACTGTTGTATTCCCGCCGTTAAAGTTCAATCTCTCTCTGTACCCCTTCCCCGCCCTGTGTTTAACTTTTAAAAGATGAACATTCGGACAAACTTCAACAAACGCGTAAATCGAAACTACTGGGCTGCTTTGTAAACCATACAGATGCGCTTAACAACGGAATGGTGTCTTTATGCCTGCAACGGAGCGTTTCATAAAAACGAGAAATACACAATTTCATAAGCATCCGTTTGATAGCAGCGCCTGCCTGAAGAGATGGAGAGAGGGAAAAAATGGAAAATGAAGATTTAGCAAGTGAGAGGCAGATTGTACTCCTCAATTGGAGATAAGCAGAGACATTTCATTCTCTACAAAAATTCTAAGGCATACAAGAAGACATTTCAATCTCCAGATTGAAATGTCTTCTTGTAGACAAGTACATGGGACTTATTCTCTCTACCAAAGATTCCACATTTTCTTCTCGATACATAATGGGCCTTCTACAACCTCACAAACTAAAGAAGAATTTTTGAAAAAAAAAAAAAAAAAAAAAAAAAAAAAAAAAAAAAAAACGTATTCAAATATTCAAACACGAAAATGTTCAGTTCGAGAACAAAATTGTTTTTCGTCTTAGCCAAAATTTCCATTTAAATGCACGTATGGTGTGTGGAATTTTGAATGTAATTAAGTAGTCAATCAAACTTAACCAACAAAGTGTTAATTTTAGACGTGATTTCGTATTAAGAAACTTGATGAATGACTAATATTCGCTTTAAAAAAATCATTTTCTGCTGTATTCTCGCAGTCAAAGTTCAAATTTTCGCTCCACACCTCCCCCTGCTTTTAACTTTTACCAGATGAACATTCAGACCAACTTTAACAAACGCGTAACTCGAAACTACTGGGACGCATTGTAAACCATACAGATGCGCTTAACAACGGAATGGTGTCTTTATACCTGCAACGGAGCGTTTCAGAAAAACGAGAAATACACAATTTCATAAGCATCCGTTTGATAGCAGCGCCTGCCTGAAGAGACGGAGAGAGAGAGAAAAAAAAAATGATCAGAGATACCATCTCTTTGATGAGACTTTTAAAGTCCGACAAAAAGTGAACTGCGCTTTTCGACTTTTGTGGAGCAGCGAGGGGGGCCCCATTTTCCCGAGTCCTATGAGGGCCCCCGCGTCGCGGGTCCTTTATTTCCACAATGACATGCGGGGAAGTGCGGCTTCAGTTGTCAGTAAGCGACTGTGGGCGCTTTTCAGATTTGCACAATATTGGGTGTCGGGTTTCTAATCATTTCGTCACTTCTAAATGTTGTCGGTTGGGGGGGGGGGGGGGGTTAGTTTCTTGATTCTGTGCGTTTTATGGGACCTTTTTTTTGTGCATATGTGAGCATTGATTGAATACCCCAAATGCATGGCTGATGGAAAATAAACAGCCCGTTGTAGTCAAATGCGTTTTGGTTTTGACATGTGAATGAAACATTTCTGGCTATTTTTTTTTCTCTTTCTCTAGAGGTACTCCCTTTGAATGCAGTGCATTGAGAAGAATATAAATAATTCTTTAAAAAATATGAGCTTAAAATTTTTTGTCCCTTTTTTGTCATCTTTAGCATAAAATATTAAAACAAACACTTCAGAGTCAGAATTTTATTATTATCTGTGAAGGAATTTTTCTCGTGTTAGTCATTTGGGAAAGTTTCAACAATGAGACAGTTTTACTTGAGATGCAGTTATCTATTTGGAGTTGCTAAGTATATTGCATATTATATAAAAGTATTTTAAGTCATATGAGGCCAAGGGAATATATTTCTACAATTTCAGAAATGTACTCGGTTGTGATCAGATGAGCTGCCAAGTCACTTTCTGCACCTTTTGCAAGCCTGTAATTAAAGGGTTTCAGGGAGGGTCTATTGCCCCCCCCCCCCCAGGACATTGGAAAATCAATGTATTTATATGTAAATGCGGGTAGTTTTTTTTTTTGGTGTCATTTACATATGCGCCCTAGAAAAGTTCGAAATGATGGTCTCATGTTTGAAAATTGCAGCTAAATGTAGGAGGCAGTGGCGTATCCAGAGGGGGGGGGGGTGCCAAGGGACCAATGCACCCCCCAAGATTTTGTACGACTATAAAAAATGGTGGCACCGAATTTTGAAAAAACATGTAACCTTCACGTAAATATGCTTCAGATTTTTTCAATGAAAAATACTTTATAGACACTGAAATATTGTCATATTATTTTCTGTTTTCGACAATAAGAAGCAAAACTAATTGTTATTCTGTAATTGTGGAAATGTAAGAGGAAAATGAGCGATGTAACCGCGCCTTATTATTTTTGCATGATATTCATTTTTGTGAAAAAAAAAAAAAAATCTTTGAGCAACGTTCAATAGAAAAAATTAAATCGAAATACTGCGTTTTTAAAGTTTCACGATATTTCTTGATTCTTTTCCTTTCTCATCACAGGTTCGATGTTCGATGTGCACCCCCCAAAATCAATTCCTGGATACGCCACTGGTAGGAGGCATTAGAGCTGAATGAAATTTGTATACCACTAATGCCACAAAGTATGGAAAAAAATCATTTTCAAAGCAATACAATCATGAAGTAGCAAGTCACCGCACCTAAGCCAGGGCTAAGGCAGGAATACATGCAATTTACCACCAACTCCGCTATTCCATCCAGAGACTCAGAGAGAGAGAGAGAGAGACTGTAGTTTCGTCTTTTTTGTGGACTCGCATCAGGAAGTAGCCGAGGTGGAGTCAGATACCCTACTAAAAATGACCCGTAGAGATCAAAGTTGTACGGGGAAATGGCCAACAGATATCAATAGAGCTAAATCAGTAGAGGTCTACTGATATCAGTTGATTAAGATGCTATGGATCCCTATTGATATCCATAGATTCTACAGTTTTGTTCTACTGATATCGCTAGACCTCTACTGATTTAGCTCTATTGATATCCGTTGGCCATTTTCCCGTACATTTTTTTTATTCTATGATGCTATGGATCTTTATTGATATCCATAGATCCTACGGTTTTGTTCTATTGATATCACTAAAAGATGCTATAGAACTTGTTTTGATCTTTACTGATATCATTAGGTCTCTACTGATTTAACAGTATTGATATCCGTAATCCATTTCCCCATACAATTTCTTTTTATTGATCTCTATGGGTCATGTTTACTAGGGATCGAACTACTCGAACAAGGTGGTGTGTCATTGCACAAGTGCTGTGCAAAATATCCAGCAGGAAAAAACTGATATATACTGAAGCAAATGCACCCACAGCTCGATCATAGCATCCTAAGACTGCAGTTTCGTCCTTATTATTGATTTTTCTGTTAGGGAATAGCCAATGATAGAGCCGGAAGCAAAAATCGTCTTAAGGTAGCTAAGATAGCCAACAAACTGGTAGATAAAGTGAATTTATCTGTTTATAATAGTATTATTAGCCACAGCTTAAAGATTTTGTACATATCAGGGCATAACACTACATTGAAGTCTCAAATTTTAATAAATATGTATCGAGACTCATTATGCATCACATGGAGATGGAAAAGACCCTCAAAATGATGATTCTTAGATTAAAGACAAACCTATTTATGGCACTTCAAATGCTCTATTTTTCACAATGCGCACAATGTACAATTTACACATGAAGAGGCCAATTTTTTTGTATCCAGTTTAAAGAATAAAAATGTGCTTTTCTTAAATTATCTTTTTAAAATAATATCTTTGAAATGAATGGTTGAACCATATGTCTGTGATGATTTGAAAGAAAACTATTGATTTTTTTCAATATAAAGAAAAAAAAGTGACCGACATAATCTATGAATCTGTAATATCAGATTTTAAAACGTCAGACATTTTATCAGTTAAAATTTCAGTCGAAATTTATTATTTTAAAATTATAGTTATCTTTATTTACAAAGTTTAAAATCATCTGTTTCTTTTTTATTATTATTATTAATAACCTTCCTAGCTCACTAATTTTACCGAGATTTACTACTTAAGTTTAAACTTAATGATTTCATTTCTACAGATATCAAATGGAACTAGTATAACCTATCCGATTTCTATTGACATCAATTAAAGCTTTAAGTGATATCCATTGGGATCAGTACCCTACTGACCAGATTTCTATTGATATCTATAAAGCTTCTATTGATATCCATTGAAATGCTTTCCTACTGACCAAATTTCTATTGATGACTATAGGGTTTCTATTGATATCCATTGGGATGCTTTCCTATTGATCAAATTTCTATTGATGTCTATAGGGCTTCTATGGATATCCATTGAGAATATGATCAATAGGCTACAGGTGTAAATAACTTCTATCGATAACAATAGACACATCTATAGAAATCAATTCATATCAATAGAACTCTACAGATATCAATAGATTTTACTATTGATCTCTATGGGTCATTTTTAGTAGGGTATTCTTTTACAGAAGCTAAGAGGGCTAAATTCCATATTAGCTACCAGTTTTTTTTGGCACTCTTAACTTCTATAAGAGAATATCTGCATCCAGCTCGGTTACTTCCTATTCCAGACTGATGAGTCCACAACAAGGACAAAGCTGCAGTCTCTGGATAGAACAGCCGAGTTGGCGGTATATTGCATGCAATACAATCATATTAAGCAGTGAAAATATGTATTTTATGAAGCCTCGACGTGATGCTGCAGAGCTTTTGCACTACAGGGCACAAAATCAAGCAGCTTTTGAATCCATATTTGAAGAATACCATCCCAGGTAGCTTCTGTTCTGATCCAAAGTTCAGGGAGTTGTCGACTGAAAAAAATCCCAGGTATTCTCAACGAGCGACATGTTTTTGGAGAATGCAGACCGCAGAGTGAGGAAGAAACGGAATCTATTGCGTTGAAAGAAAGTCTTGAACATACCTAGCAACATGTTGAAAGGCGTTGTCCTGTTAAAATACAGCTCCAGGAATGTGTCGAAGCAGATTTTGGTGCCTACACTTTCCTTTATGTTAACGGAAGTTAACCTGAAATTCTTAGGATTTGCAGCATACGCAGCTGCACCACTCAAAAATGCATTCTGAGAGATGGTGCAGCTGACTATCATCTGAGCCCAGTCATCGTTGTAGTCCAAGTTGAATCTAGAGTCATCAGAATATATGATTATTCGCGTATCAATATCTGTGTTAATGAGCGCAAAATAGTAAACATTTTGTAATAGTTAAAATTGTTAAATGAGCTAGAGAACTTTATTGCATCAAGCGTGGTGGAGAATTGTCTGTAAGCTTATTGAGAGTGATTCTAAAATGAATAGGCAACACGTAACATAAAATTTTTAAACGACGATTTATACTGTTTGAGGATGGTTAAACAATTTACTGGGGCTGTTGTGCAATCGATGCCATTTTGCATTGCTTGATTGGCTTAATAACTAAAATACAGAAAAAATGTAAAGCGGGGGGGGGGGGGGGTAGCAATTAGAAGAACATATTTTGTGATATTTTGAAGAATTGACTGTCAGTTTTTAAAACTTGTATATTGAAAATTATGTATCAAAAAAGTCTGGCTGTTACAGAAAAACAACTTGAAGCTGTTTTATTTCTTACTTTATACTTAATGGCGCTCCCAAGGGGGATGTCCAAAGGGTCATCCCTCTACCCCTTTCATCCTCTAGTTCGTTTCTATTGTTTATAATCTCATTTATAAAGACGTCATCTCACCACTTACACCCTCAATTCCATGGGACAAAAGCGTCAAAAATAAATTCATGATTCTTTATGACAACATTACTGTCCTTTGTAAAAAACGTACGTGAAGACGAAAATCACAATATTCTGGACGAGAAAGATGATTTTTGGTCTACTGCAAATGGTTTACTTTTTTTCATTTTTGAATTATGAAAAGTGTAAATGCATAGATTATTATGCTTTCTGGTATCTTTATTAACTATTTGCTAATAATAGTTAATTCGATTAATTATTGCTAAATTATTTATTCAACTATTTATTTTAAAACGATTTTTGTTCCCGACAATCGATTATATCAAAGGAATATATTTGGCGGCGTATTGAAGTGGTATGATTCGAAAATGGTCAACTTTCGACTGTGCACCCGTTTCTGGAAAAAATTCCTGTTTGCGCCACTGCTTCTATCAAGTCTGAAGTGTAAGAGGGGTCAGTGCCGTCATATTCGAAATTCAATTTCAGTGACTGCGCTGAATCAAAGTGAAGTTCCCACTTTGTTATCGCTTCTCGATAGACTTTATGATCCTCCATCGACAACAGGGGTATCAATCCAGCCCCAGCGTCAACCCGCTAGGGCTTCCAGCAAATCAGAAACCATATGTGGGCTCAGGGAGAGAGCGGGCACCCTCCACAATCACTCCCATCCTGTGTCCCCCCCCCCTCTTTCATACTCACAATAGATCCCACCAACAATCGGGCCGAAAATACTCAACTATATATACTACATAAGAAGCCGTCAGCGCTGCATTGAATGGCAGAAAGAGCCGAGGCTCATATGTGCTTCTTATTTTCGGATCCAGTGGGCATGATGTGATCCGGAACAAAATGCCCCCGAATCGAACACAAAAGGGGGGTGGTCCTCCCTGTCATTTAGCACTTCCATTGTGCGCCCATGTTTTCATTCATGGCGACGGACTTTTAAGGGGATTTTGATGGAGTTCCTCCGCGGCCTCCCCCTCCCTCTCTCCCGGAGTCAGAAAGGTAGGCCTTCGGGTCTGGATGCTCGTCGGATCCGATTTTTCGACTCGTTCGTTTTATTATTCGCGCGCTTTTGTGGCCCCAGGATCGGAGACACAAATGGGCCCACAAATCGGCTGGGAGGGCAGCGGAGGGAATTGCAAAGGTGTTCTGAGCAATTATGTGAAGTAACTTTGAGGTAGGTAAAGGATGGGATTAATGGCAAAGGCGTCCTTAAATGTTTCATGATGGGATGGCGATTGTTTCTTGAAGAAATGCGAAAATTGCCTGTCTGGAAACGGATGCACTAGGTCAACAGCTTATTCTGTCTGTTTATGAAGAAGAACATGATACAGTTTTAAATACATTTTACGAATTTTTACGGCTCCTCTGGTAAATTGACCACCGACATAGAGAATGTTTTCCTTTTCTTCGGGCAATAGGAAAAAGTAATTGACACTGAATTGAATTGGGCAACTTTCGTAGTCGCTTTACAAGAGTATTCGAACTCAAATCCGTGGCAATTACCTTTTCCTTTTAATATCACCCAAAAAGAGGGAAACACGAAACACTGTCAAGGTTTGGAGGAGCACTATACTGTGCGATTAAACTTCCATTGCTGCTTATGATTTCTTGCCAGCCTGATGGATACTTTTTCAAGAACGCCCTGTCTTTAGAAGCGAAGAGCTCGAATAGTTCTGTTTTGACTTCTTTATTTTTGAAAATTTTCCCGTCAAAGAATAAAAGAAAGAAAGAAAGAAAGAAAAAGATCAACGAATAGTGAACATCGGTAGGTTCAAGATCTATGGGATATGGCATAGCACGGCGGAGTTCAATATTAAGCAAATAATCTATGCCTGAATACATGCAGTTTCAGTGACTCGTCAAAAAATTGTAGATGTATGCTCGGAGGTTGTTTCGTATACTTCCTATTCCACATAACTTACACCCACCTGTTTTTATTTGTCACCTTTGTAAAAGTTTTAGTCAGGAAATAATTTCTAAAATGAAGATGTCTTAGCAGCTAAGTTTACCAGATTTATTCTTGAAGAAACATTGAACGCCATGGCCGCCGGTGGGGATTCACCTTCACCCCTCTAAATTTTCGAAAAAAAATATTTAAAAATGATTTTTCAGTAATTTTTTTTAGAAAAAAAAATTTTCGTGCAAAAAGTTTTTTTTTCGCTAATTTGTTTAGTAAAAATATTTTTTTTTTTTGCAAGCTTTTTGCCTTTTTTTTAGTTCCAAATATTTATTAGTTTGGGTGCCCTTCGCTACGTGTGATTCTGTTTGCGCCCATTTTGAACGCCATTATTAAAAGTAAAATTATTTCAATTGGTCAAAATGAATTTTTCTCCTCCAAAAATCATAGAAGAGTGTTTTTCCGCCTTAGAAAATAAGAAAAAAAAAAAAGAAAAAAGCATGCGCAATGTAGAAACAATGAGCGTATAATCGTAGTTTACTTACAAACTACAACGAGGATAAGGCGGGCAATCGAACGCTGGGAAAGAATGCGGTATTCCAAGGGATTGATTTCCTCCGACCCCCGACGACAAATACGAGATCAACCCCCGCCCCCTTTCGAACACAGACGTCATTTGTCCCGATGTGTCGCTCAGTCCACAATGCCAATCTCGACTTCCCAAGAAGCTAAACGTTCCCGGCCAAGAACATCACACAATGACACTTCAGTTTATTTTAAAGATTACCGACCGGCTTGGAGGAGATGAAAGTCTTCGGATTCTTTTTTTCCCGTCCGGCCCATAAGTCCCGGAAAGCCGGATGCAGAAGGACTCGGTGAGCTGCTCTGAATGGACCGATTAGCAAGCCAAATCAGCGAGAAAATTTTGCCGCTGTTGGTTTATTGACCGATGAGTTGAGTGTAGTATTGTAGTGACTGAAGAAATGTACGAAAGACTACTGAATAAAATCTTTACTATTTAGTCGAGTTTTTAAGAAGCATAGTTCACCTTGTAAGATTGTGGTGACTGAAGAAAGACTACTTCATGAGCGGTATCGGATCAGTCTCGTTACTGTGGTTGTTGTTGTTAATTATATGACTCGAGTGCTCGAGTACGAGTAGATACATCTGCTAAGGTTCAAATTACCCATCAGGCCACCTTAGGCCCTGACCTAGAGACGCAAGTCGCAAAAGCAGCATATCACGGATTAAAAAATTAATAAACAATTCGTTGAGGGGAAAAAATGAAACACAAAACAGAAAGACTACGTGTTAGTACAGTGGACACTGGTTAATTGAATCACTGGTAAATTGAATCAGCCGCTTTAAAGAATCAAATCGTCAAAAACAGAACAGTATTCACCTTTGTTGATTAAGCCGCTTTATTGAATCAAAACTGTTCGAAACAATTGTGATTCATTTAAGCGGTGGTCACTATATATGGAGAAGAAAAATTACACTAAAACGGATTGCTATCTGCTACAGCTTGAGACTTAAAAAAATGTAATAGTGGCCTGTGGCCAGTATACCCAAAAGAGTTAGTGGCCACTTTGGAGTTGTTGGTGGCCACTTGGAACCAAGTTCCAAAATTGTAATCATACTCAACTACCCTGTAGGAGGCTCGTACAGGGGGGGGGGGTGACTTCCCTCACTTATAGAAGTAAAGGGGTCTTGTCCCTTCACTTTTCACAGTTAAGAAGTAATGATCGAGTGAAAAATGATTTTTTACTGAGTTTGTTAATTTATTTCACCAAAATAAAAGCTGAAAATTTCATTTTTTCATATTATTACAAACGAATGCAGGGGTGCCCACAGTGGGGGATTTTTTTCCCTCCAGTAAAGTGATTTTTTTCTTTTCTTTTTTTTTTTTTACATGAAACTTTTGGAGAAAAGAAAAATGAACATTTATTAGACTTACAATCGCCGTTTTAGCACTTCAATTTCAAAAAAATGCCCCCTATCCCTAACTTAATCAAAAAAGTTATTTGAAGTTATAATTTCGAAAATTGCCGCTAGAGGGCAATGATTCTCTCCGCAGCCTAACATTACCGAAGATCGTCCAAAACTGTTTTTAGAACTACGATTTCGAAAAAAATTCGGGATCGAACCCCCAATACCCCTTTTTGCCGCGGATTAGGTACACCAGCCGCCGATGTTCACTTCATTCTGCATATAGTAATATTACACTATGTACTTGGTACTTGCATATATCTTAACTCAATTACTATTATATAAAAGAAAAATGCTAAAAAAAAAACTTTTAAACCTTTTCTGAAAAAGAAAATTATTTATTTTAAAATCCAAATAATAAGACATTATACAAATAAAACAAAACCTAAACGCACCTGGATACTTGAAATTTAAAAGACATTTCGCTTGATTGCTGATTAAGCATAAATTTGGTCATCTTTGACTATTTTTTCAACAATTTCATTGCGTTTTCCAGATTGAAATCATGTATTTAGATATTTTGTACAGCATATGGATCGATTTTCTCTCCATTTTAACGTAGGCCTTCAGCGACGATGGTAATTGCCATTTTCTTTTCATAATCGGCACGATGTATCGTCAGTTTGTACTTTTGTTCAGAAAAAAAAGTAGGTCGTAGGTAGTTAGCTCGGCGACCGACATAACATCTTGTAGTCGCCACAAAAAAAAAAAAAAATAATAATAATAATAATAATAAAATAAATATATAAATAAATAAATAAATTTTAGTCGCCACTGGCGAGTGACGACAGCCGGTCTCGACCTTCACCAGCCCAGGTTTGAGTGATTTTTTTTTTTTTTTTCGGTTGCTATACTCCCTTTACTACGTAAAAGGAAGTTTAAAAAAACCCTCAAAACCTGATTTAACAATTTATAAAAATCGCAAACCCAATTCAAAATTAACAAATGATGTTGATTTGATCATGGAATAATTTTTCATGTTTTGTAATTAGCAGCTTTTTAAATAGTTTTGCAAATACCTCTTAGAAGGAAAAGTAGTAAAGACGGCATACATTTTTCAGTACTTACCTTTTTAGTTTTTTAAGAAAATGTAACTATTAAACTGCATTTTTTTTTTTTTTGTAAAAAAATCAATCTTTCCATTTTTTAATTGTTTTAGGAAAGAACCAGAGAAAAAACTTATTTTTTTTCATAGCTTCAAAATTTACAGAAATTTTGCATCTCGTTCTCTCATGCGTTGATTTTAACTTCCCCATAGTTCACACAGTTAGTAACTATGGAATTTCACAAAACTCAGTAATATTTTGTTCAACGAGGAGTAGAAAACTTTTTAAAGGAGATCAGTTTTCACAATATTTTCCAGCTTCATTTCATTTCCAATGCACTTTTGAGATTTCTTAAAGCTTTTTCTGATTCATGTACTGTAACAGCCTCATTGTTACTATGGTAATGTTTCAGAAGAGTGTTATTGAACTCTGGTGTAAGATGAGAGCTCCAAGTAAGGTCAACCTTAGGTTCAGTGCATATTATCTCGCTCATTCTTGATTCAATTGGCTCTAGTTTTTCTAAATTCATAAATTATAAGAAAGAAGCATTCCATTTGAAAATTTAAGATTTACTTATATTTGTTAGCAAATTAACAAAAAATACTAAACTTGCCTTTTATTAGAAACATGGGTCCCAATAAAGCCAAAAATCGTCTAAAAGGTTATTGGTGAACAGTCTATTTTTCTGAGGTGATCAAACCACACTAAAAAGTAACGGTACACTGTGACATTTTTCTTTTTGAATTAGTCCGTTACTTAAATTAGGCTTTTAACAACAATTAACAACGTTTCTGTGCTAGTAAATTACAGTGAACTGTGAAAAAAATAATCAATTTTAATAAAATCAGGCAAGTTCAACAACTTTTTTGTAGTAACTGTACAATTTTGCCTGTTGATTAAAAAAAACTAAATAAATAATTAAAAAAATAGTAATATTAAATTTAATAATATTAATAACAAATAATTTTTAAAAAACTGCTTGTTGATTATGTTTTGGCCTCAGATAGACATTCTAATGACGATAAATCGAAATTTAGAGAAATTTTACTACACAGTATCCTACACAGAAAACTGGGGATTAACCTTTGATTCTACAAAACCTTATTTGGCATACACACCTTATTTTTCAAAGATAGGCAACGTATACTATAATTCATGATGTAATGCAATCTTCTATTACTCTCTACAGACAATCATGCATTGTGAGGACGATGGTGATTAACGCCCTAGAACCCCTGGTTTAAGCAGTATTGAAAATTCCAGTATAAATGTTTAAGGACTGTTACGGCACCCCCCTCCAATAGGGAAAAATTCTGACCCTTTAGACTTCCCCAATCCCACACACATGGAACTGCTGTACTAGTATCTTCAGCAATACGAAGATTTAAATTAATCATTTTAAAAATTCGAAATAGATTTTCTTCATCTTATAACAGAGCTTCCATAATTTATTACATTCCTTCAATCTCAAGCAACTAACTTTTTGTCAGTAAACTAAATACATTGTTGAGTTCACAACAAAGCAAAAACTACAGTTGTCACTTTCTCTCCATAGCATTTTCTCCAAGCTCTCTCCAAAGCCCAAACACTCTCCACAGCATTTTTCTCCACAAATTCACACCATCACAACCCTTCAAAGCAAACATATGCTAACAGCAATTATCTTCTTAAAAATCTACAACGTTGCGAAAAGGCGGGACAGTTTTTTTAGGGGAATATCAACGGAGTTATTGTCCGCACCCTCTCATAACAAGTTGACATAATAGCCCATATGCATCTTTCCTGACAGAACGCATAGCATTTCACTTTCGAACCGCATCACGCACCCGTGCTCAACAATTGAATTCGACAACAGTGTCTCGGTGTGAAAAATGTCTATAAATAAGCATTTATCTCTTAGTCGGGCGTGGTTTGTATTCATGCCCATATAGATATATGCGTATTGGAACGGACTCACAATGGGAGATGCTTTTCGGCTTTGCATGCATTAGTGGGGTGCCAAAGTGCTCGCACATGCTCACAATAAAGTCGTAATGACACGTTGGACCTACCATTAATGGATGGTATGCCTACGAGTTGCATAGATACACCTATACTTTGGTGGCGACTGATTTGAATAAGTAGAAATAAATCCGAAAATAGAGCTTACTTTCAAAAGTTGTTGAATATTTATAAATTTTTTGTGATAATAAGCTATCATTTCGGAGTTGTAGTTGTCATAGTATATAGTTGGGGTAAGCTTTCAGCGTCGTAGTATAGCATTTATAATGCTGTCAAGTTAGCTTTGCCTCACCTATAGTCATTTTAACCGTCAAATGTGATGGTTGGAAGTGTTGTTGTCATCAGGTATGAATGACATATTGATGTCATTGATGCTTTGAAGATTATAGTGTTCTTATTTCATTCTAAAAAAGCTCTGGATTCTTTCATTTCGTGCCGAAGACGATACTACTCATTCTTTGCAAGAAGATAATTGTAGAAGATTTAAGCTCTAGAATTTTTTTTTCTTGCGGCAAGTAAAAGCAAATTTATTTGTTGCCTTTTTTTTCTAGTTGCTGCTTTTTTCGGTAAATCAAAGCTTTACAAAAAAAAATCGAAATAAGGGTTTTCTAACTTCTATAGGCACAAATACAGCAGATAGCAGCAGACACATGTTTCGGGGGTTCCAAAGAACCTCTGTTTTCATTGCAAAAGAGTGTAAGCTTTAGAACGAAAAGTCATCCGAGAAAAGCAACACGGTGGAACAAAAGAAATAGTAAAAGTTAGAGATTAACAAAGCAAACAAGACAAAAGCCAAAATGTATGGCATAATTCTATCAGGATATTTTTAATAATAAATTAAAAAAAAAAAAAGTGTTGCTTCTCCAGGATGACTTTTCATCTTAAAGCTCACATTCCTATGCATTGAAAAAGAAGTTACTTGAAACCCGGAAACACGTGCCTGCTGCTACCTGCTATATTTATGCCTATAGACGTTGAATTACCCGAATTTACTAAAGCACAAAGATATTTATTTAATGATAAATTTCGTTACATTAATTGTTACTAAAATATAAAGACTATCAGCTTAAATGAAGTTTAATAAGAATAATTAGTATCATTAACAATGATTTCATAATCAAGTCTTAGTTACGCAAACAGTATCTATCATTAATTATCTTATCTCCAATTGTTCATTAAACAGATCTTCATTATTTTAAGAAATGATATACATATTTTTTAATTTATTGTTTAAACTCGAAGATCTTGGTGCATAAATATGTTACATAACATATCAGAGTATCTTATATTTTTTGCAGTGTCTTTGTCTATAGCTCTTGTTCTCTGCATCCCAGAGAGCATGTGTGTTTTTTTAATTTTTTCAGAATTAAAGCATTTTAACTATTTAAATAAAAACTTAATTTCTGCAACAAAAAGATTCGTTTCATTAAATTTTTCAGGAGGGGATCATGTTGCAGATTGTTCATCGAAACTTTTAGAGGTGTTGTTTTTCGGGGTTTCAGTTTTTTTTTCGGGAGTTCTCGCTCTTGAGGGGCACCACTGTTTTTGACCGATTCAGGGGAAAATGCAACATTGCAAAAAATTAACTTGTTTTTGCAGTATAATAATGGCAGCCGAAATTCCAATTTAAAACTGTAAAACGCACAGTAATAAACTGTAAAGCTATCAATTTTATAGTTTACTTCTGTAAAGTTAGCAATTTTACAGTTTATTGCAATAAAATTTAGCTATTTTATACTGTAAAATAACAGTGTAATACTGAAAGTATAGAGGTTCCAGTTTAAAACTGTAAAATGCACGGTAATAGCTTTTAAAATAACAATCTTATAGTTTATTACTGTAAAATTAGTAATTTTTACTTCCTTTTACGTAGGAAAGGAAGTACTGTAATCGCGAAAAAAAAAATCACCCAAAATTGGGTCTAAATTTTGATTTTGCTCACCCCTGAATGAATGCTGATTTATTTTTCGATTTGTCAGCACGTGCATATGTACCTACCAACATATAAACCAGACGAAAATCTTTTTCAACCACCCCCGAGTCAATTACGACGAGTTTTCCCGTGACGTTTGTATGTACATATGTATGTATGTGCGTATGTATGTCGCATAACTCAAAAACTATATGCCTCAGAAACTTCTAGATTGCTATGCAGGCTCTGAGGAGGGTCTAGTTGTACACCTTCCCTTGTGGTTGCATTCGGATGTTTCCAAGGGGGTGTTTTACCCCTTTTTTGGGGTAAATCAGTGTTAATTTCAATGCAGACTGAAGTGATATGAATTGGCTCGACTACTTGGCGATATATCGCCAAGCATTTGGTCGCCAAGTGTTTGATGCCAACTTGGCGACAGATTTGGCGAAAAAAATATTTTTTATAATTTGGGTTCAATTTGGCGCTATTGGCGATATTTTGCAAAAAATCCACTGAATGAGGTTAAAATCGGCGATCTTTAGAAAATTAATCATTGTAAAACATTTTTTTGTATTGTTTCGTGGGAAGCTAAGGGTTCAGTAAATGTTTGAATTGTTTATCTTGCTCACTCCAAGCACTATTTTTACACTTAAGGCATCTATCAAGAAATTTACACGTAAAAGGAAGTAGTGTGGGGTCCATACCAGATTTTTACAGTTTATATCCGTAAAATTAGCCGTACTATATTGTAAAAAGAACATTCATTTTTTACAGTGAAGGATTAAAGACCATCTTGCCAAAACCAAATTAACCCCAGGATAACATTTTCCTTCGGTAGTGCTCCATTACCTTTCCCCCTATTTTAATAGAGCACTGCTGAACTGAAGTTTTGTGATCCTTGTCACCAATACATTGATTAAAAGAGCGCAGGGAATGCAATCCTAAACTTTTTTTGTGCTAGAAAATCTTAGAGCTGCATCTTAAACGGAGCCATCTTTAAATTTCTCTTTAAACTGGAATGGAGGAAAAGAAAAGTTTTCATTTAAAAAACCTTCCAACCTCAAAAAGTTCTCCAAACTCGTTTGAGGTGCTTTGAGAAACATTTCAAATCATTCAGCTCACATAGAGAAAGTTTTCAGAAAATCAACGCGAACCTATCAGCGCTCATGAGCAAACAAACGACAATTTTTCGTTTTCATTTTTCCATACTTATCCATCGAAGCAAGACGCAGACTTTTCCATCACAATCCAAACTTTTCCGAAGACATCAGTTCCGCAGAATTCTTTTATTCCCCTTCCCCGCGTGCATTTTTTTTTTTTTTCTTGACTGGTATAAGGTTTCTTGCACAAGCATAAAAAGCGACGAATCACAAAAGTGAATTACATTGTTCGGCCTCTCCCTGCGCGAGAGTAATTTTGTACACAACTGATGTCATTTCTCCGGGTTTTATACATATATTTTACTTATTTGCCGATCCCTTTTTGTTAGCTTCCAACCCTCAATTCGTTTAATGCAGTCCGGAATATTTGTTCTGTCGCTGACAGCCCGTTTTGATCGAGGATGCTTGAATGCGGGAAGTTTGGTGGCACCACCGGTGGAGGGCGCTACCAGTAATTGGGATCTTTCACGCGCGAGTTGAGAGGAAATGTGGATATCAAAGGATGGAAGATGCAAACGAGAAGTTGAATTTTTAATCTCGGAGTTTTCTTTTGTTCGCGGTTCTGTGGCGAAAATTATTCTTTTCAACGTATTTTTTTTTTTTATTTTCTTGAATTGTTTTCAATCGCTTTCTTTGTAATGGCTGTCAAAGTTAATTTAGCTTTCTGCTTTTAGTTTAAATTCAGTTGAATGAATGACTTGTTTTAGATTAAAAGTTTTTAATTTACTTTACGTGATAATATGAGGTGAAAGATGGGATAGCATTTAACACATTAGCTTCCTCTTTAGTGTAAAAAAATTAGAATCAACTGAACCTCATTGGATCCCATACAAACGCCATATTGTTTTATGAAAATAATTCTGGAAAACATTACTTCTATAAGATAAGATTAATATTTTTGAAAGATTTTTTAGTTTATTTTATTTTCATAGCACGTATTTGTTGAAGAATTTATCAAAATTGGAACTTAAAAAAAAGTTCAATTAGAAGAAACGAGCTTTCAACATTAGTTTTCCAGCATCAGTTCAATATTCTCTCAACTAGCTAAGGTTTTAAATTGTGTCAATAGCTTTCTAACATTTACCTTTTAACTGTCATGCCCGAGATAGTTTCGGGCACAACTGGTTTTCGAAAATGTCACGCCAGAGTATTACTCGTGGTATTTTTTTTTTTTTTTTTTTTTTGAGTGCATCGTATTGTTATACCCGAATATACAGGGTGTCCACTCCAATCGTGAACCAATAGCTAATTTCTAAACCGTTAGAGATAAGCATATAGTTTATTTAGGAAAAAATCTCTAAATTACGAAAGGAATTTTGAGTCTATTCAATGTTTTTCAAAAAATCAAATTTTGAAAGAGTTACGAAATTTAAATTTTTATACAGCCCCCCAGTCCTATCATTCATATTTAGTAAAACATTCTTGACACTGTAACGTTTAAAACTAAAAAAAAAATCACTCTTCTACGACAAAAATTGACCGAGTTATGACGTTTTGAAAAATCAAGATTTTGAAGGATTTCGCATACGGTCCCTTAAGCGATCTCTCGATGACGTCATGAAACAATGCAAAATCTTGATTTTTCAAAACGTCATAACTCGGTCAATTTTTGTCGTAGAACAGTGATTTTTTTTTAGTTTTAAACGTTACAGTGTCAAGAATGTTTTACTAAATATGATTGATAGGACTGGGGGGCTGTATAAAAATTTAAATTTCGTAACTCTTTCAAAATTTGATTTTTTGAAAAACATTGAATAGACCCAAAATTCCTTTCGTAATTTGGAGATTTTTTCCTAAATAAACTATATGCTTATCTCTAACGGTTTAGAAATTAGCTATTGGTCCACGATTGGAGTGGACACCCTGTATATCGGGAGACGTTTATTTCGGCTTCATCTCTTTGTCAAACCCGAGTGTTTCTCTGGTTTGTGCTTGGAAAAGTGTTAAAAATCAAAATAACTTGACAGTTAAAGGGTTAAATCTAATTTCTAAAATAAGAACATGATTTCTAGGTTACAATACTAGAAAAAATCACCTAAAGTATAGCTTATGCCTTTTTACCCCGTTCGGTCTAAATCCGACCCTGAATGTAGAATTTTATTTTGTCACATGGTTTTTAAACCACAGCGTACAGTGAACTCTCACTTATGCGCCGGCCCAAGGGACCAACAGAAAAAGGTGCATAAGTGAGAGAGACGTATAAGTGAACAAGCCTATTTAATGGACTAAAACGCAACATAGGCTCTAATGAGAGAATGAATAAGAATGTTTCTATAGAAAAGGGACATATTACTACGGTTTGGCAATTACTGTAATGTAGCTACAATGATAATGACAAAACAAAAATTGTAGCATAACTAATTACAAAATGTTCCCTTTGAAACGATCCATAATAAATAATTGTCCCTCTCCGAATTCTAGTTCATGCGGAAAAAATGTCTTCCCTGAGTTGTAAAGGCGAAAGATTAAAGAGGAAAGTAAAGAAAAATGCTTATTTTTTAAAGAAAATAAATTATACTTTTGACATTTTACAGAAAATTCGGCGCATAAGTGAAATATTTATCTTTCAAGCGACGCATAAACGAATGATACTGTCATTATTTTGCTATGGAATGTGCTGGGACCATTTAAAACCGTCGTATAAGTGAAAAAAAGCGCATAAATGAGGCGGTGTATAAGTGAGAATTCACTGTATATTTATTGGCTTGTTATTTATAAGCAATTTATTTCTTTTCTAACTTGGGAGAGGTGAGGCATTCTGCAGTTTTGTCCGGGGTGGCAAAACTTCTACAGCCGTATCTGGGCAGATCATCTCATTGAAGTTGAGAATGCCATAAAATAAATTAATTTAAAATGGTGAAGATAACTACATGTGGCGGTTTCAGAATAAAGAGTAATTTCCGAAATTTATTAAAAAGTAATTTATAGATGGGAAAAAATAGAAAATATCTTTTATGTAGAGTTATTGTGGTTGCTCAGACGAAAATAAATCCTTAAACGGAGTAAAGTCAGTCCTCTATATGAGGGTTGACGGCACTTCCTCATATACGATAAATGTTTCTTCAAAGTTACACTTGACATTTATCCCAGAATGTCGGAAGTAGTTGCGTAGGAGTTTACACTTTGTTTTGTGATCAGAAACAGCCAGTTATAAGCTAAAAACATGCTAATTTGGTTGTCATTAAAAGAAAAGTATTTATTATTAATTGTACGTAACAGTAACTGGTTTTATCGCTATATTGGGCTGGGAAACTGTAGCATCCACTTCTGCTCCTTACCTTCCCCTAACTCTTGTCCGGAAAATGGAACGTAAGAAAATCGCTGTTAAAACGTGGACCAAGATGCAAAAACCTTTTCGCAGTTTACTTCATAACTAACTAAGCGTAACCATTGCATTCCAATGGGAGGTCACGGGAAGTCACTGTGACCTCCAAAAGTGACCTTTTCGAAACATTTTGTCGGGCGGCTCGGCAAATTTGGAGGCAGTATTGCAATACTGCATTTTTATGTTAGAATTTGACTTTCTTTTCTTGATTTATTTTCAGCCGAATATACAAGATTGTACGATAAAGTTAAAGTACAATAGATGACGAAAATGAGAAAAGAAGAATAAACTGTAGCACTCCGGGAGTGCCGACAGAAGTGAAAACTTGTGAACCAATTATGTGTGTATTTTTTGATTGAATCGTCTGTGTTTTTTTTCCCTTCTCAAAAAAGGCCAACACGCATGTGTATCGATGTACGTACGTGCACACTATACGTGTACATACTTATATATAGAGGTGTCGGTAACGGTAACAGTGTCGCGAGTTCAATGGTTTTTTCCCCTCTCAAAAAATGTCTAACGCGCCTTAAGAAGATTTCACTTCAAATTGTCGGTAACGGTAACAGTGTCATGAGTTCAATTGAAGGGCTTGGGCGATGAAGGGGTTATGCGGCAAAACCGAAATTGCGAATAATTAAAGTTCAAAGTTTTATTGCTGCAGCTTTTTTGTTTTCTGGTTTTGTCGTTAAGTGAGCGTATGAAGTTGGTCGAATGACTTCTACTTTTTCATGTACCAAATTTTATTTACTTACCTGTATCCGTTGCTTACCATTTAGGTTAGACGGTATTTTCAAAAAATGTAACATAGACCCTCCTTACTCCAAACCCTTCAATTGTTTTTTCTCATCTCAAAAAATGCTTAACACGCGTAAAGTTTTCACTGTAAAAAAATTGAAAATTGAAAATTTTGCCCTTCATGTTCCCACTGTAGAATATTGATCTTTTCATGACACGCGTATACAAACTTTCCCAAATAACCTGGCTTTCTGTTTAAAATCCTTACCCAACAACACAAAACCACCAGCTTATTGATCCAGGGCCGGAAAAATATCGGTCCACTTGGAACTCCTCATTAATTAAACGTGTTCCAGCGGCACGTGCCCGCGGGTTCATCCGTGATTTGATTTCGGTCGCGCAACAGTTGCTTCGAATTCGAACGCTGAGGGGGGATGGTCCGATTCCGGCGGAAAAGCGCGCCAGATGATTGCGGGGAAGCGCGGGAAGCGCGCGCGTGGCCATCATCAGGGTCGGGGGTGGTTGAGGGTGATCAGTGTATCAAGAAATTGGTCTTCCTTCCGCCGGATGGATGGGAGGGTGGGAGGATGGTAGCTGGGGATCGTCTGTGGACGGCAGTGATTTATTCGAGGAAGTCGTGACCGACCTACGGCCCGCGGGCCAAACGTGGTCCACGGCTGGTCCGTGCTGCCTGTTGTTGTATTAACCCTTTTTAAAGCGGTGGTAAATACACTGAAAAATGAATGTTGTTTCAACAGTATAATACAGCTAATTTTATGGTAATAAACTAAAAATTGCTAATTTTACAGTAATAAACTGTAAAATTGTTAATTTAACTGTTTATTACCGTGAATTTTAGAGTTTTAAACTAGAACCTCTGCTGCCAGTATTATACTGTTGTTTTTATAGTATAAAACAGCTAAATTTTAGGACAATAAACTAAAATTGCTAACTTTACGGTAAGTAACTGTAAAATTGCTAATTTTACAACTTATTACTGTTAGTTTCAGTTTTAAATTGGAACCTCGGCTGTCAGTATGAAACTGCAAAAACAACAGTTCATATTTTGCTATGTATCTTACCACCACGCTAGAATTTGAAACTCACTAGACGTACTAAAGAGCACAAACGTTTTATGTGCACGTGTAATATTCCACTGTGCCCTGTTCCACGTTTCATGCTGCTCCATCAGAAAAACTAAAAATATTTTTACCAATTTACATTGTATTTAATTTTTCTTTCACTTATTTCACGCGTGATTAATGTATTTTTAATTCTGAAGTAACTAATAACGGATAGTTTTACAAAAATGCACATTTTAATAAAATAACCCAAAAATACATTTATGACCCAAAAAATACTTTAATAATAAATTAAATAATAAAATAATAAATGAGCTTAATTTCTCTTATTACATTGTAAAATGTAAGTTTTGGAAATAAAAGTTTTGTGCCAATTAAAGGGTTAAATATTACGAACCGGAAGCTATTTTCTGGAAACAAACGAGCAGCAGATTCAGAGCCAAATAGTCAGAAATGGGTTTCTAAAAAACATAAAAACGTTGTACAGTAATCCCTCGTTACATCGTGCCTCATTATATCTCTCATTCGACTATATCGCTCTCTTTTTTTGTTTCCCGAAAAATTGTAAAAAAAAAACGTTGCTTTACATTTGTTATCATAAAAAATAAAGTAATAATTAATCAGAAAAGGTATTTTTTTGTTTTTAAAAATCAAATAGAAAAACTGGTATGCTTTCCATACATCTAAATTCGTTGCAGTTTAAGCAACAACTTTCGATTCGCATAAAAAATGATAAGCTATTTTTTGTGTTTATTAAGAAAATCGTCTCAACATCATAATAAACTAGTTGTCGTGGCCGTCACGAAACTTTCTTCTACATCTATCTTATGAATTCCAGTTACAAAATAAAATACGTACTCGCCCGAATAATTGGAGACAGCTCCAATTTCCCAATTATCGTAATAATCTTGCAAATGCAGAATCAATGAGCGAAATTGGAAATCATTGCAAAAGCCTTGTTTAGATTAATTGCAAACCTTTTTTTTGTTAGTAAAAAGAAATTGGCAACAGTAAAAAATTTCAAATCATTGAAAGTTTTCAGCTGTTTTGATAATTAAATAGCGTGAAAGCGATTTTTTAATGAATTAATTTTTCGCATTGTTGACTAAGCGCAAAAATCACCCCACCCTCCCCCTGGGGCGATTGGCGCCAAAATTTAATCGATGCTTGCTTACATATTGGGTTAGTGTTATTCCAAATTTCATTCAAATCGCAGCAATATTTCTCGAGATACAGTAGGTGCAATGACAAAATAAGCACTTTTGATTGCTCCACCCCCTTTTGAGATATTGACACACAAATTGAATCAGCATTTGTACTTAATAGGGTCTACCTATGGACCAATTTTCGTTTGATTCCGCATGTTACTTCCTGAGATATAGCAATCACCCCTGCGCGGAACACGTGCGATTGCTCCACCCCCTTTCGAGATATTGACACGAAAATTGAATCAACACCTGTACTCTATAGGGTCTACCTATGGACCAATTTTCGTTTGATTCTGCCGGTTACTTCCTGAGATATAGCAATCACCCACGCTCAGAACACGTGCGATTGCTCCACCCCCCTTGGAGGAATTCGCTAAAAAAAGTCAGGTGCACCAGTTCTCATAGTGGTACATATGTGCAAAATTTTTTGTTATATTTCATGCTGTAGTTTTTGCTCTAGCGCGGCCACAAAAACTGGTCACACACATACAGACTCACACAGACAGACAGACACACAGACAGACATTTTCCAAAAATGGTCGAAATGGACTCAGCGCACCTCAAAATGTGCAAATCCGTCAAAATTCGACATTCGAAAATTTTCACGAATCCAATATTTTCTTCTATATATTAGATATAGAAGAAAGTAATTAATATCGTGTCATTTGTAGGTTAATTGAATCGTTACTTTTTATAACCTTGGTTACAGGGGAGTAGTAACCTGGAGAAGGGGTGCAAGAGGGACATTTAAACCCTCCTTCTCCATAAGATTTGACCGCAAAGTTAAAACAATTCCAAGATATTTTTAAAATTATACTTTGAACTTGAATTAAATGCCTTAAAAGTCATCGAAAGATACACAAAAAGTGTCTATGAACTAAAAATTTGAAAGCTGACTAATATTAATAATTTTTTACTTACGTGGAGAAAAATTACTACAACGCAATATAAAATAATTGACCTTTCTATTTTATTTTATTTTGATATTGAGGCGATAAATATACATCATAAAATGATGCGCACAAAATGGCATGCATATTAGTTATTTTCACTGCAATATTTCATTTTTTCAAACAATTAATATCATTTCTAAAGGTTAAACTATCCGTTCAAACTCTGTAGATGTCATTTGAAAGCACTTCAAGCAGTTAACTTTTTAATGAACCGACTTTTTCTCTTCTTTATCAATTAAGTTATATTTTCATCCAGTGGTGTACCGGGGATTGGGGGGGGGGAGGAATCAGACGCGGATCCAGGATTTCTCTCAGGAGGGGACAGTTTCATTCTCAATTCGGCGCCCCCCACCCCCAAAGAATTTTTTGGCGCCCCCCCCCCAATTAAAATGAGTTAAGAAAGTGGGGAAAATGCTTTTTGGTCTATTATTCATTTTCTTCAGGGACAAGCAGTTACAGTGCAGAACCTTTTATCCGGGAACCAAAATACCGGGAAACCAGAAAACCGGCAACATTTTGTCGATTTGTCCGTCCCTTTTTAAAATACGCATTTTCGGCAATTTCTAAAAAATGAAGAGCTTTTTTTTTTTTTTCTCTTCGTTTTTCTTTTGAAATACCAAAATGAATATGAACGGTTTCTTTATAAATACCATATAACTGGCATATAGCTCAGAAATTTTTAATATTGTAATATCTATAAGCACTTCTGGATCGTTGTCTCTTCAGAATTTAAAGATGCATTACTATTTATTATAGTAACTTGGGTTTTATAAACAATTGGCAAATATCCCTTCGTAGCGATCCAGAAAACCGGGAAATTCAGTTATCCGGGATAGCTGTGGTCCCGAACATCCCGGATAATTGGTTCTCTACTGTATTTGTCCGTTCAATAAAAATAATATGAAATAAAAATACATTAGTGCAGGAAAGAAAAAATATGAAAATGAACTAATGTAGTTTTACGATGGCGTTGGCGTTTCTAGCCCCCCTCCCACCGCATGAAATAAGTAAATAAATAAATAACAAGAAACATAGTTGGGTCACAAAAAATAGTTATTATTTTTAGAACTTTTTTTTTCATTTAAGTGGCGTGACAAAAAAGAAAAAAAAAATTAAAGAAATAAAAAAAAGATTCTGCATTGGACAAATTCAAATGCTATTAATGCCTCAATCGTAAAATGGCTCTTTCTACCAGAAATACTTATCGGATCTTCTCGATCTTGGGCGCATTCGAAAGATCACGAAAAATGCCCTTTAGGTCAGTTTCCTCCCTACGATTTTCAAAACCGCTAATCGATATCTCCACCCTGAAAAAAGATACGGGCTTTTTCAAGTTTGTAAAGAATCAATACTTTAATTTTAAATTTGACGATTGAAAAAAGTCGTCTGCGCGTGAAATAAATCTTGAAACCACAAAGAGAAATTTCTTTCGTT